>CAEGAD010079939.1:0-50000 GCA_903067055.1 Poeciliopsis paucimaculata | reverse complement strand
TAAATATTTAGTTTGTACTTGAATAGTTGGCTTCAAACTATTAGCTGACTAGCTATAGATCTTATATTTAGCTTAATGGCTAAATATTCAACCTCAAACTAATTGCTAACTGAACATCTAAGTATTTTTCTTGATAATTAAATATTTTTGAAGCTTTTATTTATTTAAGACTGTAAAATAAATAAATTAACAACATGGTGAAAAAATAGTAAAAACTGAACCCACATCTTTTTTTTTTCTTTGCAGGCTAAATAGCCAAAATTATTAGTTTACTTTTGGATTATGTAACTTTACACCATTTAGTCTGAACTTTATTCTACAGAAACTAAATCAAAATGTAGATAATATGGCACTTAGCTTTGCCACATCTGGATGACCTTCATGTCTTCTGAAATAATGACATTTCATGAGAGAACATCAGAGATGTTGATCAAGATCTGGAGAAAACCAAAACAATTTTCTATTCACTTAATGTATGTTTTATTTCAAAATGTCCTTTCTAAAAATCTAATCATTTTATGTCCTGGTACAAAAACTAAAAGAACTAATTGGTTTCTTTCATTGATGTAAAACTCCATCAGAGTTCAGAAAAACTCCTGCTGCTTTGACCCAACAGGCCGTTGCTTTAACCCTGTCTGGTTCTGTGATTTCTGTCACTGACATGCCACCATCTTGTTGCTAATCAGCTTCTGCCTCCATCAACACCACCGCTACTTCACCTTCATCCACCACTGCTCCCATTGCTTCAACCAGCAGCACACATGGTAAGGTAGATAGTCTCATCAGCATCAATGGAACATCACTGACTGACTGCAACATGAAAACAGAATCATTAAAACCTGACTAACATGAGCAAATAAATTGTTTTCTTACAGTTTTATAACAGCATCAACACTGTGAAGGAGACTAACCTGCTGTGGTTGTTTTACTTCCCTGTAGCTGAACAGACAACCAGCATCACTGCAGCCGTTTCACCTGCTAGCACTAACCATGCAGATACTAACAGCACAGCGCTTGGTAAGAGCAACATTAACACCAAACTGTCTGCACAAATAATGCACAATAAAGTGCCGTGAACAGCTTTTAAATCTTTGGGATTTAAAACTTTCCAAGCCAAAATGGACCTATGAGAAAATGGATTTAATGATATTCTTTGTTTTCACAATATGATCAGAAAACTGCCTGATCTCTAGAATCAATAAATTACTAAAATATAACCTTTCTGACTGCAGAGAGAATGACAAAATTTTATTTTAATTTTATTAGTTTATTTTAAACAGGGAAATTGAGAAAAAAAATACCTGAATAAAAGATGCTTTTCACCAGATTTAGCTTAAGTTAGTTTCCATCTGGTGAGTCAATAAAACAGTAAAATACCATAAAACATACATTAAGTCTCTATATTCCCTACATACGATCACTGCATGAGGTCATCAAATTTCATTATAAATATTGCTAAATGCCAGACTTCTGCTCTGTGATCATTAATGTACCGATCACTCCGCTGGTTTTCTAACAGTCATTTCCTGACTTTACAAGAAAAGTCTTTCAGGTTAGTGGAAAGTTTAAGACTTTCTGGGAGTTTGTTCCATTTTGTAATGCCTTTGAGAGAAAAGGCTGTCTGTTGAAATGCTGAGCTACATTTGGGTTTTCTGCAGTCGTCACAGTTGGTAGACCTGAAACCCGTCTGACATTTACCAAAAACATCAGCAGCTGGTTTAATACAACAGAAAACCAACACTTTATCTACCAGATAAAGATCATGCTAACAGTAAAACATGGAGGTAGAGGCATGGTGGTCTGGGGATGACCTGCTGCTTGTAATTAATGGAATCATGAATTTTGATCTTTAGCAGAAAACCCTGAAGGATGATCTCTGTGTATCACATTGTGACCTTAAACTTATATTTTGCAGCATTGCAATGATCCAAAATGCATTTCAATAGATTTAAAAAGTGGCTTAATCAAAGTTCTGAGCCAGAATTTCTCAAACGTCATCCAAAATCCTTGCACAGCTCATTTCCTGCCCCCAAACCTGTTGATGATAGCTGTGGTCATCGACTGTAGAACAACAGTTACTTTTTTCACACAAGACCAGGTTGGTCCAGATACTTCATTTCAAAAAGATGCATTTTGTGTTTCCTCTGTCTGATATAAAGGTTATTCTGACCTGAACCACGAAAGTGTGACAAAAGAAACAGAATCAGTAGAAAACTATAAATACGATTAAAAACAAAAAGTACTGTAGGTGTTTTCCACCAAGGCGGTTCTGGTGCCAGAACAGGGCTGGTGTTGCTTCTAACGTCGTTTCCACATCCTGTAAAGACACTTTTCAATTTCTACTCTAAAACCATCTCTGCTAGTAAATATTTGAGTTCAGTGAGACTTCAAATCAGGACCAAGTTGTTCTTGGGACTTGGAAATATTTCAGACCTGTGTGTGACTTGCAGGACAATGGCTCTGCTCTGAAATGCATCATTATTCTGTGTTTATTGAACATGAAATTATTTTTATTCTGGAGGAAGTTACACAAACCCGAGTACCAGCTCTGAGCCAGAAACAGAACAGGTTTGGTGGAAAAGTAACAATTAATGAAGCTAAATAGGGCAGATTGGACAGATATGCTGGGATTACGGTTACTGTCCAGTTTGCACTGGAAACAATAACATTTATGTATATGTTACTTTTACTTCTAAATACTTTAGCAAAACTTGTTTGATTCCACTAACATCCTGCATGTTTTAATTACACCTAAAATAATGTCAAACTTCATTTTTACTTATTTTGATTGAAGATTTAATCCTTGAAACCAACAAATACACATTTAGAAGTAGGGAATTAAATATTTTCTTTAAATAGCAGTTCCTGTTTTCCTATTAAAACACTTACATTTTCCTTGCTCAGTGGCTTTTTGTAGAGATGGATGAACTGTGAATGATGGCTGAATGGATGGATGAAGCAGCTATTTTCAATTGTTTTCATCAACAAACAAGATAAAATGTAAATGTTTTATAAACTTAATTTTGAGAAATTTGATCATTTCATCATGTAGAAGATTCATTAGAGAAACGCAATAAATCAATACTTTGTTTCCATAATAACTGAAACCTGAGATCCTTAAAACAACTTTCAAATTCCTCCAGATTGTTTGTGTTTTTCAGACATGCTGCCTCATTTCTGTAAATTTAGTATTTAATATTTAATACATATTTAATAATTTCATCTTCCTGCTCTTTATCTTTTAACCGCCCTCTTTTCTGTAGTTCCTTCCTTCGTTTCTTCACCTGAACCTCTTCCAGGAAAGACTCTCCAGCTGCCGTTTCTAACCACCAACCAACAGTCCACTAACAAAACCGATGTTTCTTCTCTGGGTAACAAACCAACTGCATGTTCTGTTTAGCTTCTTCAATAAACTCCTCGGGTTCTGAATTTCTATCATTTCATACCTTCTGTGTTCTTTATTTCTCTAAGATTTAATAAACTTTAAATCATGCATGTGATTCGTGGATCAATCGTCAGAATTTCTGATTTCAGATGGTCTTGGTTTATGTCATTGGTTTTAATGTACTTTGCAGGTATTTCTTTTGCTTGGAAATGCATTTATGTATTTAATCTAACCTGCTTTTTCACTACAATGCTTCCTCCTTTGATGCTGCAACCCAACAGTGGAGAGGAGTTCTGCAAAGTACCCCAATTCTCCAAGGCCCAAACATCTGGTGGTTGACCTTCATAAAACTCTAGTTGGTGGATTAACTCTTGGAAGAAACTTTGGACTTTTTCAAACGATCAGAAGAACCCAGCGTGCGTTATCGTCCAACCCCCGTTCTCTAACGTCCAGTCAGTTCGGTCCTACAGGTCAAGACTCCAGACCTCCAAAGTCACAGCATCAACCCAGAATTATTGCTCCTGCCCCACGTCCAGCCTCACCGGTGGATCCGTCACACCCGCGGCCCCCCGCTGCCTTCCGGGGTTCAGTTTTCTATCACAGGCCCAAACACTCCCTGGGGTTCATCTCTACCCCTCTGAGGAAAAGGCCGAGCGGAGGAAGGCGACCAGCTGCCACCCGAGCAACCCCCAGCAGGGTGGAGGTTCGTGTGACAAAACCTTCCCCTCTAAAACCCGGACTGAAGTCGACAGCCAGGCCTTCCTCTAGGAACACCTCTCCCATGTTGGGAAATCAGCTGAACAGTTTGATTTCCACAGCAAAGTCTTCATCTTCCACCCATAACACCACAACAATCAAGACCCCCACAACCAGTCAAGACTCTGAAACTCTTCTTGCACCCGTACCATCACGGGCCTCGTCTCCACGGCAACATAAAGGTGAGGTGTCATCATCATCAGGGCTGAGTAACAGAAAGAGCAAACCCATAGCGCCCCCTTGGTTCCCTCTGAGCATCAGCGATGGGAAATTTCAAACGAGGAACTGGACGGATCCTCTGGAGTACTCTTCAGGGTCTGACATGTTCATGTATGATTTGGGTGACATGTATGAGTATGATGCTGTTTCCTCCCAGGAAGAACTTCCTGCCAGCTCTATAACAGGAGTCAGTGACACTCTGAAGGAAAGAGATGCTGAAGAAACCTCTCCAAAAAACACGAGTCTGATTGAACCAAAGTTTGATGAACGCCTCGTGGTTCAACCGTCGGTGCCTTTAACTGAAATTACAACCTCACCCTCTGCTGGTGTTTCTCTGGAGGTTCCCCTTAAACAACTTGTTGCTGTTTCTGTCATACAGCAGAAACCCAACAGAACCCCTGATTCCTCTCTTTTTGTGGAACAAACTGGGTATCTTCAAACAACTCCATCTGCCGAAATTCATCCCTCCCCTGCTTTTCACCAACATTTTCTCTCCCTCTTCCGCGCCTCTCTTCATCCTCCATCTTCCCCACCGTCCCTTTTGGGTCCCACTGAGCCACCCTCTGTCTCCTCCAGCGGTTTCCCTCCTCTTCTCCAGCTTCATGCCTCTCCTTGGGTGTCAGGAACCTCCCATCCTTCTGTTGTACCACTTCCATTTCCTACCTCAACCCTTCAGATGGGATTTGACCCCAGAAATCCATCTGTGTTATCACATCCTCTCCTTTCTGACTCCATCTCTGAATCCCAGATCCCATCTGGTGTTGGTGCATTCTTCCCTGAGTCCTCGCTGTCTTCTGAGGAACGATTATCCAATGTATCAGACATTGATTCTAAATCGGACCCATTAAGTGTCTCGGATGGAACTCCATTGAACAAATTCTTAAGTGGGAATAATCCAGTTTCTTTGAGTTCACCTACAGAGAATTGGTCTGAGGTTTTAAGGCCAATCACTTCGTCACTGACTCTGTTCTCACTCCAGTCTGATCTAAGAGATTTAAAGGATGTAAATCTGTTTCCAGATCAGTCTCATCTGGGTCGCCTACCCACCTCAGCTCGGCTTCCTGCTTCCTTGTCCTCTTTGCTTTCAGATATTTTCCCTCCTGTCTTTAGCGACAGCCTCAGGACGTCATCTGAGACGTCTCCTCCTTCTGTAGGGAACTCAAAACAAATCATAGGGAATCCTGCTTTTTTTCTGGCCCAAACATCAGCAGCTCTTTCTCGGGTGGATCATGATGACCCATTTATTCAGTCTTCTTTACACCCGCCTGCCGGTACACCAACAACACATCGCAGAACCGCTGGAGCACAGCTGGGAATCCCGGCTCCTCTGCCAAATATCTCACACCGGATTCCAAACTTAGCACAGACACATCAGCCTCCTCCTCCCTTTGTTCCCCACATTCCTCCTCCTGCATCTTTTCCCTCTTCCCCCACTCTCGCCTCCAGCAGGGCGACATTAGCAGCCGTCAGCGTGACAGAAGCAGAAATTGGCTTTCTGTCACCGAGTCGACCCACAGCAGCGTTCCTGAACAAGCACTTCCAGACCCCACACCGAGCTGACATGCAGCCTTTTGAGCTCTTTTTCTCCCTCTCTGAGAAACAGTCTTCCACACTCTCCCGAGATGAATGGGAAGCCATTCCCTCGCAGCCTCCGCTTCCTGCCAGAGACGCTGTCAGTGATGGAGTTGACTCTCATCCTGCAAACGGCTCCCTGAAAGCAGACGCCTCCAGAATTGATTCCATGTTTGATCTTGCAGATGTCGCTCCGAAGATGCTTCCTGCTGAAGAGCGAGTGTCTGAAGTCGGAGTGAGTCCAACAGCTGAGAGCAGGAGAGACGGGATGCAGGAAGCTGCAACAGGTCGTTTGATTGCTGCTTCTAAACACACAAACAAACCAAGCATGATGGATGCATCTCAGCAAATCACTTCTGCTGTTGCCCCAAAACCCCTGCCAGCAGCTTCCAGGTCCCCCACCAGCTCTTCCATCCATGCCCCAAATCAAGATGTCATGTCTGGGCTCAAAGAGCTTCCTGTTTCTGGTAATGTAGACACAAAAAACATCTCCAGCATGAATAAAGACATCATTCTGATGCTCAAAGACGCCCCGCCGGAGCCAGCTGAAGTGACAAACTCCACACGGGCCAAAAATGCTTCTGAAGATTCAAACGTTTTAGAAGAACCAGCTGTTGCAAAGCCAAACCCAGCCTCTGATCCGAACCTGTGGAACCACGGAGCTTTCCTAAAACCATCTGCAGCTACAGCTACTTCCTCCTCCTCAGCCGCTCCACCCAGAGACCCGAGCCCAACCACCCTGCGTCCCGCTCTGAGCGTTGATTCCTGCCACTGCAAACTGACCTTTGATTTCCCATGTCTGTGCAGAGAGTCATCAGGGAACAGTATGTTCAAACCGTAGCTGTAGACCGTCAGAGAAAGAAATCAAGTTTAGAAACCTCCTTCTGATTGTATCAAGTATTAAAATCTGGGAGTTTTTGCTCAGTTTGGCTGTGAAGGGATTTTAGGACAGAATACATGTTGGATTTCTTTTTAAGGTGGTTGGGCTTTTCTGTAGAACAACGAACCTTTACTAATTAATCATACAAATCAGTTCCATCTTCTTGACGGGATGCCGTTAGTAAAGATACACGATCAAAAATCCTAAAAAAAAAAAAAACAGGCATCAATTTTACAGCCATATTTTCATTAATTCATTTACAAATGTCACTGTTTCAAACTAAATATTTAATTAGCAAACTAAATATTCAGTTCAGCCAAAATATTTAACTTCAAACTAAATATTTAGTTTATTTAGCTATTCATTTCGGTTAAATATTTAGCTAGTTCTAACATTTACCTACATATTTAGTTTATAAACTAAATATTTAGCAAACTCTAATATTTAGCTAAATATTTAGTTTTTAGACTAAATATATTTGAACTAAATGTGTAGTTTACACATATTTAGTTGATAAACTAGATATTTAGTGTGCTTGGAGTAGTTAGTTTTGAGTAAAACTGTTACTTTGTAATAAAATATGTACCTCAAAGATAAATATTTAGTTTGCAGCCCAGCTTGCTTTTTATATTGAAACTGACATTTATAAATGGTGAAAATATGACTGAAAAATGAACAACTTTTTGTGCCTTACAGCTAAATAATCTGAATTATTGCTGTTCATTTTTGACTGCGTAACAAACGGCACCGTTTGGAGTTCTGTGATTGGTTTGCTGTGATTCTGGGTCCATTCTCAGGCCTGAGCTGTCCAATCAGGTTGCTGCATTGGTAGTTCTAGTTTAAACACAGATATCAGACGTTTTTGTTTTTTTCTTTTCATTTTCTGACACTTTTTCTCAACAGTCCTTGTCTTTTAGCGAAGTGTCTCTGGGGGAGACCTTCCTGCTCAGCTGCTCGGATTCTGAGTCTTTATCAGAAATCTTCTTGAGATGTTTGAACAAGCAAAAAAAATAAAAAAATCCCTGTCAGTTTGCAGGCTCTCCAACCAGAAATAATGTCTTCTGTTCGGGCCTCAAACTAACAACTGTAGAGCTAAGAGAGACACCTAGTGGCTGCTGTGGAGCATAGCAGGAGATGAAGCGAAGCACTAAAACCACTGAGGCTCAACCTTAAATACTCTTAATAAGATGGAAAATCTCTAAATATTTATTTTAGTCCATCAAATTTTGATGAAATCAGAAATACTCCTCATGAAAATATAGAAAAATATGTAGCGTAAAGCTAATGTAACTGCTGTTAAATTGTCTGTTATTGAAGTTCATTCACTGAACTCTTTTTGGATTCATATTTAGTTTTTTATGTTTTTTTAACCGATTCATCTTGAGTTTGTTCCAAAGAAAAATGGCCAAAAGTATTCAGTTTTTAAATGTGCAGGTGGAACTTTAATAAAAAACTCATTTTTAGGTCTTTATTTTGAGTAAAAATGTTAAAATAGGGAATGATTGCAAACTCCATCTACTGCTGGTAATTCTGTCTGTCTGCAAAACATCATTTTAATCTGCTGGACTTCTCGTTGGACATTTCTGCACAAATTAGCTGATCAAATTTTTCTAGACTAAATTTGCATGTTTTATTCATACAAACCTGGAAATCTGGGATCAGCTGCAGCAGCTCAGTCAAATCCCTCCAGTGTTACCAGGAAGATGAAAATAAGGACAGTGATAAACCTCAGATTCTGGTTAAAAACCTTTTGCTTTCTGCAGACAGATCATCTTTAAGGCAATCAGAAGGTTTTCTATTTGCATCGCAGTAATGTGAGTTTATTCACCAAAATGAACTAAACTCCCTCCTTTCATGTGTTGCTGAATACATTCTCTATTTTACTCTCATTTTGAATGCAAACGATCAAGACTGGGGGAAATTGGGCTGAAAGGTTTAGGAAGCTAGCAGCACCACTAATGAAAAACCTCTGGTTCTGTTCGCTGTTACCTGCTGCAGCACTTTTCCTCCTCACCACTTCTCTGGAGGTTAACATGCCTCTACTGGCTCTGAGTGCTTGATTCATCTCCTGCTGTGAGGCGCAGAAACAGAAACGTCTCCACTTGAATGAAAAGCTCTGACTATGGGATGGTTTCCTGTTTTTTTTTTTTTTGCAGACGGTTTGTTCTACCGGGTTTCCTTCACAGTGGAGACTGAGCTCAACCTGCAGGCGGTGCAGCGAGCCGCCGCACTCTGGGTAAGATGGGAAAATGTTCCCACAGTTTTCCCTGAAAACAGCAGGAAAGAACTGATCTGAAGGATCATCAGTATGGGAGAGGATTAGTGCCAAAGATTTAAAAAAAATATGACTTTCTCTCAAAGTTATGACTTTTATTCTCTGAATTCTGACATTAATCTTAATATTATGACTCTTCTCTCAAAATGTTCACTTTAAACAAAATTCCCACTTTTTTCAGAATTTAAACTTTAATCTAAATATTTAATATTTCTGAGAATTCTCTTTTCTTTTTTTTCTTTTTTTTGCATAGATTTTTAGCTTTTCTCTGAATTCTGAATTTTTCTATCAAATTCTTAACTTTAATTTTAGGATTCTGTCTTTTTTTTTTTTCTTCGAATTGTGACTTTTGACCTCTGAAGTTTGAAGTCAGATTTATTTTTGGCCTAATTCTCTTCTGAACATCAGATCTCATCTGTTTGCAACCACTGCTGAGTGATCAATGTGTTTCTTCTTGCAGATTAATCAAACTTTTCAGAACTGGACACATTCTTTGGATTATATCAGGTAATTCTGCAAACTACTTTTTATGTTACAATCCAACACAAGCAGATTTTATTGGTGCAGTTTTGTATTTTATTTTATTAAAAAGATCATATAAAAGTAATTCCTGCTGTGGCCTTCAGGACGTTTCAAAACATTTAATTCACAAGTTTACTGTCGTCTCCATGGTAACATTCAGTGTCATTAAATAAAACTGTTTACTTGGATAATTTTTTATTTTTAACATGACCTCAGTCAATTATTTGTTGTTTTTCTTTACGATAATATTAAAAAACAATGGGAGGAAATTAGCAGCCATAGTCAAATTAGCTGATAAAACGTAGAATTATTTAAAATATGTTCCAATACTTTGTTCTTTGTTTGCTTCTTTCAGAAGAAACACTTTTTGATTCTTTTATATCAACACTACAGACAATATTGTTTTGTTGTTTGCCTGAACAGTCTCCTTATGTTTGCAGTTTTCTGGAACTAAAATCCAAGTTTTCATCTATTAGCAGCTGAATAAAATCAGTTGAACAAAATAAATGAGTCAAGAAATCCAATTCACAATTGGTCCAAAATGAAGAGGCTTCACTAATGGGGAACGCTTCCCTAAAAGTGTTTATTATCCCAAATAAAAGGATAATAAAAAGGAAAATATCTCTATATTTCTGTTTCTAATTGAGCCAGGATTCTCTGTCTACTACTACTGCCCCCTAGTGGACGTTCACTAAAACTACAGTTGAACGTCAAAAGAAAGATGAATAATTACAGAATGATCTTAAAAAATATCTAAAAACAAATCAAAAAATGTTGGAAAGAGAAACATTGTAAAACAGTTTAGATACAAACACTGGTTATTTCCACTAAAGGACTAAATGTTTTTATCTGTACTTTACTGCATCTTATGTTCCCTGAAGCAATTTGTTTCAGTTTATTCTGTTTTTCCAGAGTTGAGCCGAACGCAGCCTTGAACAGGTGAGTGTTTCTTAAGCTTCAGACTCGTCTCCAGGTGGTGATCAGTTTAAATCTGAGCTGCTGTTCCGTCTCAGTTACACCTGTCACGTGCTGCTGATGATCACCAATGAGAGTCTGGGTGAAGCCGACGTTTTGGACCAGCTGATCAACAACCCGGCCGGTACCAGCCTTCTGGGCCAGGCTGCCGACATCGACGTTCACCAGATGGGTGAGGAACGAGTTCAGCTGCAGAGAGCTGCCAAACTGGAAACCAAACTAGAAACAGAACAGAAATAAACAAAAATAAAAATAAAAGCTTATCTTCTCTCCTTATTACTTTAGTTTTCTTAATGGATCTCCTTGTAACACCACAATATGTAATAATGTCATAAAACTGGACTTAAAAATGTAATAAAACATCATTAAAACCACTTTATAGAACAATGTATTGACACATTTGGCTCTTAGTTTTTATAAAGGATAATGTACTAATGTGACACATTATGAAATAAACGGTGTTCATCCTAATTATAATACTTCTATCATGTTGTAAATCATTTAAATTGAAAGTTTGGTTAATAAATACCCAATTTTTGGCAATTTATTAGAGTTTTCAAACTCATTTGTTGTTTAATAAGGCAAAAATTCAAAATACAGTCAGAGATTTTCTTACATTCTGTATAGATTATTATATAATAGTGATTTTGATGTTTTGTTACATTTTAAAGCCTTATTTTATTACATTACTAGATAATTTCTCTTCTTTATTATGAACTTGTTGCTCCTTCTTTTCTCCTGTATCTGTGACATGTTGCTGATGAATCGTCTGTTTGCCTCCGTCCTCACAGAGAATTGCCCCGAGGACAACAACCTTCACTACCTGTGGCCTGAGACCAAACCCAGAGTCACTCACTTCCTGCCTTGCTTCCCCAACAAGGACCAGAGCGCCTCCAGAACCTGGTAAAAATAAAATAAAATAGTGCAGTTAGGCTGCAGTAAAACTTTGTTGAGGTATTTTGGGGGTATTTTCCAAAACAGCAGAATCTCAGACTGTGAGAACATTTCCTTTGTTGAACATATTTTTAAAAATGTCACCTTTTTCTGCTTGTTTTAATCTAAAACTAGTCCATATTTGGAAATGTTTCCTCCAGGTGAAGGTGAACATCCCCACAGCATAATACCACCACCGCCATGTTTCATATTATTTTAGGAAGCTTCATCAGTGTTTTTTTACCCCCTAATTTTGCAGAATCTGGATGTTTTTCTTTATGTAAAGCAGGGAGCCCATAGTCGGTCCTGGAGGCCCGGCATCCCGCGTGTTTTAGTTCTCTCCCTGGATCAAATGATGGCTCGTCAGGAGGCCTAAGAAGAACAATGACATGCTGAGAAGGTTGTTGGTACCACCAGGGAGAGAACTAAAGCATGCAGGATGTCGGCCCTCGAGGGCCAACTTTGGACACCCCTGATGTAAAGAATAAAAAACTTTTGCCTTGCCACTTGACACAAAACCCCAGAAACATAAAGAATGAAATAAACGGATGTCAGATGTTCCATACAAACATTTGTGGTTTTCCTTTTGTACGTTTTTAATCACTTTTGGAGCGATGTCCAGTTCTTGGTATCGTTTCTGAGCCGCCATGTTTTCTGCTCTAGTTACTAATCAGCTTCTGTTGGTCACAGTTTATCTAATCGCTCAGAAACTTTGCAAGAAACCTGGTAAATCTTAAAGAACCCAAATCTCATTAATTGGAAATCATGTTATCTTCTCTGAAGTGTAAATTGAATTTTGAATAGTGTTTAAGCAGGGCCGTCCGGATCCGGGTCGCTGGAGAACATTTTAAATCTGATTATTTTGGCTTTGAGACGTTTCATTAATCACTGCTGGCTGAACAAAGACGTCCAGCTCTGATTGTTAATAGTTTCACTTAAAAATCCATGAGGCCTTTATAGATAAACTCTTAGTGATTAAACTCCTACTGACGACAAACTCTATTCATTATTGTTTCTAACACAGTGATAATATACAGCTAATAGTGCTGCATATGTAATTAATGCATCAAACACTTGATTTAATGTCTGATCCTATAATATATAATTGTTTTATGTTATAGGTTCACTTTAGAGAACATTATATAATAACTATATATTAAATGTAATTATTAGACGTCTGTTTTGTTCATTTGCTGAATGATTATGATGGAGTTGGACATGTTTTGATGTCAAATTCAGGTAAAAGTTTCTTCTCGTGTTTGAACATAAACCATCACATTTAACCTGTTTTTGTCTCTTTTCCCAGTTTGATAAACCCAGAAACCTTGCAGTCTGCCTGGTCCACTGCAAACCTCACCAACTGCTCTGTCACTGCAGGTTCGGTCCGACTTAAAGCACATTTCAAAATAAAAATGTAACTGAAGCTTTCATTAGCTGATTTTATTTAACCTGGTTGGTTAAAATTAACCCTCAGTTCATGACCACATGACGTCGACCTCTTAGCTGAATCTTAATTTATTTTTTACTTAAATCTTATTTTGTTTCTACAGAATGTTTATGATGTAACAATAATGTTTAAAAAAGTGTGAATTAATAATTCTTAATAGAAAAAATGTGTTTAGGACTAAATTATAATCGTATTAAGTCTTAATGTATGCATTCATTACATTTATATTAAAAGTAAGAAACAAAAAAAAGCCTCATCTGGCAGTCATAATTTAACATGAATCTGATCATCAATTAAACTGAAGTGCAGATTATTAGGCAGCATTAGATTTAATCATGTTTGCCGAAATTTCTATAAGTTTCCACATGAAAAGCCTTGAATTTAATCAGTTGTGTGTTTTTGCAGAGAATGCGGCTGGCGTAGCGGAGCAGCTGGCAAACTTCACCAAGAACACTCTGTCCAAGGAGGAGGTGGGACTTCAGACTGAAAACTCAGAATAAGAATCAGAATGAACTGAACCAACTGTTGGGTTTTCTGTCCTCTCGGTCTGCAGGTCTCTCAGGTTGTGACGAAGGTCCAGGAGCTGGTTAGCATTGCCAAGATTGACACGTCGGTGGCTGGATCAGTCGTCCATATCATCTCCAACGTCATGGTCAGCTCGGAGAAAGCGTCCAACGTGTACGTCTTCCTCTGACCACGTCATCAGATCCACACGCCTGCTGCTGAGGACGCTCAGATCTTAGAGACGTTTCCGTTTTTCTCCTCCAGAGCTCTGAAAGCTGTGGATGAACTGGCTCAGAAGGTGGAGTTTGATGGAGAATCGGTGCACATCAACTCTAGAAACCTGGCTCTGGGTGTCCTGGCGCTCAACTCCATACTGTTCAACGGGACGTCATTCAGCGCCTTCTTCCCTCCAAACTCCAGCAACCCCCAGGTAACCATGGAGGGTCAATCCCTGCAGGAAGAGCATGAATCCTCATAAATCTTCTCAAAATGCTGATTTCTTTTTTTAATTGGCAAAATGCTTTTTTGTTTTCTTTCTTAGAAATCAACATATTGAGATAAGGCTCTTAAAATAGTTTTTTCTGACTTTATATGTTGTTTTTATTGTATCTCTTACTTTTATGAATGAAATGATGTAAATGTTTGCATCTTGTGTTGTTATATTGTCCCTTTTAAATGAAACCAATGAGCTGAATTGAGTCATTTCTGTGTCAGATTGAGTTCGACCGGACAGCCAACCCGCTGGCTCAGGTCACGCTTCCCGCCTCCCTGCTGTCCGGAGTCTCTGCGGACGTTTTCAGCCGGTCGTCTCTGTCCAGGATCAACTTCATGTTCTTCAGCAGACCCAGCCTCTTCATGGTAGGACGGCAGGGCTGAGCTTCATCAGTGAGGATGAGGGGAACAGCAGGTGACGTGTTTCTGTGTTTTGTCCCCAGAAAGAGCAGAAAGGTTTGTCTCTGAACAGCTATGTGGTGGCCAGCAGCGTCGGGAACCTTTCCATCACGGACCTGCAGGATCCGGTGAAGATCGAGATCGCCCATCTGTCTGATCAGGTTCTGATGATTCCTGCCATTTATTTTTACTTTATGCTTCTTTATTTATTTATTTTTACCTTATTTTAAATATTTCTTCAGATTTTTTGTTTTTTTATATTTTATTTTGAACCAGTTTGAGTTATTAGAATTAACTTTAATTTGTATTTTATTCCATTGTCAATGTTTTGATTATGTTCATTCTAAATGTCTTTATTTTATTCTTAAATATTGTTTTTGTTTTGTTTTTCTATTCTTTATTTATTTTGTCAGAGTTAAATGTTTATTCCTTTTGTCTTTAATTTAAATTTTCTGTTTTTATTGTTTATTTTAATTACTAATGGGTCAGTTTTTGTTTTTATTTCATTCACTCAAAATGTTTAATTTTGGTGTCATTTTTTTGTTCATATTTAAGGTTAAACTTAAAAGAAGACACGGGTGATTGATTTAATCATTTATTTTCAAGTTGAATTCCTAAGAGATTGTTTTTTTTTGTTTGTTTGTTTCTTCAATAATTTATTTGGTTTGTTTTTAATGTCTCATCTAATTTTTAAAATTTTTAGGGTGTTTTTTTCTCTTTTTAATTTAAATCTTACTCCTTTTGTAGTTTTTATTTATCAATAATTTTTGTCAGTGTGTTTTTCAGATATTTTTTCCATCTTGGAGTGTAGATGAAAATGTTCTTCTATTGTTTTATTTGATTTTTTTGCCTGTTTCCTGTCAGGCGTCGTCGCGTAGGGAGTGTGTTTTCTGGGACTTCAGCATGAACAGTGAGTCTGCCACCAGTTTTATCCTGGAGTTTATTTTCTGCTTCAGGTCACAAGGTTGATCTGATACATTCAAATATTTCTACTTGTCAATTTTTGCTGTAAAGTTTCAGAACAAATCATATTAAGAAAACTGTAAACCCCAATGTACATAATTTTATTTAATAATGATAAATTAATCTGTTTGACTGCCACCAGGGGGCAACGGAGGCTGGAATAACCGCGGCTGCCGCGTCTCTAAAGAGTCGACCTCCAGCAGAACCGTCTGCCTCTGCAACCACCTGACCCACTTCGGCATCCTGATGGTGAGACGCATCGCAGGCGGGGCTCAGGACGCGGGGATCGGGACGCATCCATCAGACGTCACCGTTCAGCTGCTTTCCTGAAACAAACACAAACATAACAAACATCTTTTATAGCAAAAGGAAAATTGTTATAAATTGTGGACAGTCCTGCTGGTATGCAATCCTGCAGCCAGAAGTTAGTTAAGGTTGTGAGCATATAAATCTAATCTTCGGTTAACCTCAGACTTCATTCTGAAAACAAAATCACATCTTTCATTTTTCTGGCTTGTGATGATGTTTGAGAACATTCAAGTGGATTCTTGAGGTCATGTAAACTCTCGAACTCTGTTTTGGTTCAAGCTAAGGTGGAAAAACATCTCAATGTCCAAACCTGCCATGAAAGTGTTTTCGTTAATAAATGTTTCTAAAAATAATGAGCAAAACAACTAAATTCAACTTCTCAGAAAAGAAAGGCAAAAGCAGGTGTTCTGTTTGTGTTCCAACTTGTGTTTCTGATTCCTGCAGGACATTTCCCAGACTTCCTTTATAATCGATCCAGAGAACAAGAAGGTCCTGACGTTCCTTTCCTACATTGGTTGCGGCATCTCGGCCATCTGCTCGGCCGCCACGTTGCTCACCTACATCGCCTTCGAGTGAGTTCAGTTGATTCACTGTTTGCCGTTACAACCACCGTTTTGAGAATCAACTCAATGTTCTTTTTCCATCCTCCCAGGAAACTGCGACGGGATTATCCGTCTAAGATCCTGATGAACCTGAGCACGTCGCTGTTGTTCCTCAACATCGTGTTCCTGTTGGACGGCTGGCTCGCCAGTCTGGTCCACAGCGAGGGGCTGTGCATATCTGCAGCCGTCCTGTTGCACTACTTCCTGCTGACGTCCTTCACCTGGATGGGCCTGGAGTCGGTGCACATGTACATCGCTCTGGTCAAAGTCTTCAACACCTACATACGCAGATACATCCTCAAGTTCTGCATCGTGGGATGGGGTGAGCTCTCTATAGGATTATGATTAATTGACAACTCATTGAAAGTGGAGATATGACCAAATGTTGCTGATTCTTGGAGTTATATTTTACTTCATAGGCCAGTTGATGTCCAAATAATAGCGCAAAATGTAGCAAAAAACATGCTTTGTTTTCTAATTTGATGTGTTTTTGTTAACTAAATGTATTTTTATAATTCTTATTAGTACAACTACATGGTAAATGGAAATGCAGCTATTATTAGTTTTTTTCCAGAACTGCCTTAAAAACTGTGAACTATATTTATTTCATTTTAATTATTGAGTGTGACTAAGTTTGATTTCCAGTAGTCGGTAAAGATATGTTGTCCTACTGACATTAAAATGACAGCAAAAAAAACACAAACTAATAAAACATTTATTTCTCACCTGAAATTTTCTGTTAAAGGTATAAATTTGTCACTGAAAGTCTCATACAAAGAAAAACACAAAACTCCATTTGCTGTAGTGATATTTAAACCTCAAAAAACGAATCCAAGCGCCGAACTTTGGGTCAGCACACATTCCTTCGTTTCAGGCTGCAACACGTTTCAGAAATCTTGGATGAAGAGGCCAGTTCAGCTTTACACTGATCCATTCATCTGAACCATGAACCGGGCCTGGAGCTGCCTGGCTCCAGGCCCGGTTCCTCCCCGGCCTGTTTCTGAACCATTTCACGTGTGTTGGATCAGGAAAAGACCCGAAACATGCATGATACCGGCGGCCTTTAAGGACCGTCTTCAGACATCACTGATAAATATCCATCTGCGTTTTTTATTTCCTACGTTCTCATATAAATTCATAAATAGAAAAACTTTTGCTTTGCATTTTAAAAATTAATTGAGAAATCTAAAAATATGAGTTAAAAAGCTTGGCATTCCAACGGCAAAGAAGAGGAGAGGAGATGTCTTCTGGACTGCAGAGTTTAGAAACCTGAACTGCAACAGAAACCCCGTTCTGCTGGACAGCTGAGACGTATTACAGGAAGATTGGGACTAATCACACCTGGAACCTTTCGTGGCTCGATCTCACCGATGCAGGAATGTCTAAAACATTGGAAGAACAACTGGAAACATTAGAAACTGGGAAAAGCCTTTTATGGGATGCACTGAAGCTGAAGAACAGGGATAGATGGATGGACCAGCACAGAGTGGATGGAGGAGCCCAAACTGTCAACTGAAAGCTTCGGGTTCTGAGATATTTGCATTCAACAAAACATCAGGGAAGGAAGTTTGTTCACTTCGTGAGCAATAATACCATTAAACTCTGAGCCCCAAAAACATCCAGAGGACGATGGAAGGAGATGATGGAAGAAGAACAGACCTTAGCATTGAGGCGATGTATCAACTAGGCCGGCGTCAGAAACCCATCCAGAGATCCTAAACAGTAAAAGTTTTCCTCTACGGTTTCTTCCAGGTTTACCTGCAGTGCTGGTGGGAATCGTCGTCACGGTGAATAAAAACTATTACGGCGTCTTGAAGGACCACACCGATGAATCAGCAATGATGTAAGATGACCATATTGTAACCAGTCTGGTAAAAACCAGAATGTGTTGTAATTGCACATATAAATGAAGCTTTTGTTGCTGTAGAAATGATTGTTTCTTCTAAACTTGAATTTTAATGACAGTAAAGTACGGCAACCAACAGCTGAGGTTGGTTTCTTCAGTCTTTGACGTAGCATGTTTCCTCTCAGGTGTTGGATCAAGGAGAAGAGTGTTTTCTACACAACCTGCGTTGGTTATTTCTGCCTGATGTTCCTGCTCAACGTGGCCATGTTCATCGTGGTGATGATGCAGATCTGCGGCCGCAACGGCAAACGCACCAACCGCACCCTGCGAGAAGAGGTGCATGCTCACTGTTTTTGACATACAACTGATAGTTTTCAGTGAAATCAGCCTTTGGTGATGAGATTAAGGGCAAATCTTTGGATGTTTTATTTGAAGTGTTTAAATTGTTAAATCCTTCGCTGCGGTCCAGATTCTTCGGAACCTGCGGAGCGTGGTGAGCCTCACCTTCCTGCTCGGGATGACGTGGGGCTTCGCTCTGTTCGCCTGGGGACCCGTCTACCTGACCTTCACCTACCTGTTCACCATCTTCAACTCCCTGCAAGGTCCAGCAGCCATTACCGTTAAACCCAACCCAACCGAAACGAACCGACAGCTCATGACTTTAGTCATCTAAACATTCAGGGTCCAAATTTAAACATTCAGGGTCCAAATGAGGGTGGAAAAACGGATTTTAATCTGAGGGGATTTCAGTGACAGTGGTTCAAGTTTGATCATCCATCCATCTAAACATTCATCCATCCATCCATCCATCCATCATCCATCCAGCCGTCCACCCGTCCGTCCATCCATCCATCCATCCATCCATCCATCCATCCATCCATCATCCGTCCGTCCGTCCGTCTGTCCATCCATCCATCATCCGTCCGTCCGTCCGTCCATCTGTTCATCCATCCATCCATCCATCCATCATCCGTCCGTCCGTCCATCTGTTCATCCATCCATCCGTCCATCCATCCGTCCATCCATCTGTCCATCCATCCATCCGTCCCTCCATCCATCCGTCCCTCCATCCATCCATCCATCCATCTATCCATCCAGTGAGATCTTTTGGCTCTTTGGTCTCATGTGAATAAATGTCTTTTTTTATTTTTTGTAATCTGGTTGTTCGGATTTTTTTGTCACCATTTATCCAGGTTATAAATTGCTTAATGTTCAGTAGACATGATAAAAAGTTGCTTCAGTAAAAGTTTCAACCTGAAAATGTTCTCCTCTCCTCTCAGGTCTCTTCATATTTATCTTCCACTGCGCTCTGAAGGAAAACGTGCAGAAGCAGTGGAGGAGATACCTCTGCTGTGGCCCCTATCGGCTCTCGGAGAACTCAGGTATCCGTCCGTCGGTCCATCCGTCTACCTGCCTCCTTTCCCCACAGGAAGCCCTTCGGATTTGTCTGCCTGGCTGCTGCCAGGTTCATAGAGCTGTGAGAAAGAAAAGGGAAGGACAGTTTAATAAAACGTAAGTCACATCGGCTCTGCAGCTAATAAAAGCAGATAAAACGCAGCCGTCTCTCAGGGAGAGGAATGTCCTCCAGGTGCAGTCAATCTGAGGACGCTGCACTCAACAACACTGTGTGAACATCCAATATGAAGTTTGACTTCATACTCAAAAAATTCCTTATTAAGTTTGTGTGTCATCGCCTTAGAAATGAGGAATTTCTCCTTAAGCCCGGATCACAGTCGTGTTCCTGTCCTGCCTGTGTGTGGGATGAACACAGCGAAGTAAACAACGACCTGTTGGGCGTCTCAGCTGGACATAAAACAAAAGCTACTTTCCACATTACCTAAACTTTCCACTCGTTGACTCAATTGGCCCAAAATTGGATCACACAGAGCGAGGGATCTTTGATGTTTGATCATGGTAACCGGTAAATAGCCTGTACTTGAACATGACCCCAAAGTACTTCACTCTACCTTCAGTCTCATTCACACGCTGATGGGGGTGAGCTACTGGATAGTAGCTACAGCTGCCAGACAGAAGCCTGGCTGCCGCGCACCACCTGTGAAGATGAAGCGCCTTGCCCAAGGAGCCGAGGTCAAACCGACTTCAGGACCAACTCTTTCAGAACGTCTCTGGAGAGTCCTGCTCTCTTATGTCTTCCATCTGGTTTTTATTGAATAGATGCAGTTTCTGTCTGTCTCTTTTGGAGGAGAACGTAGAACCAACCAACCTGAACTATTGTAACCGATTGGAAAATTTGGTTGCAGTAGCCGCCCTTCAACCCAAAGAAGACCTCTCTAAGAATCGGACACATTTACACAGAAAGGTTTCATTTTGCACATAACCCCAAAGACAGCAACCTTAAAGGGGCAGTGTCATGTAAAATCTACTTTTTTGAGCTTTACATCATGTTATAAATTAATTCCCTAATCACCAACATACCTGAAGTTTTACCTTGATTCGTTCATGCATGTTTGAGAAATCTTTTAATCTCCATGGCAACCAGTCAGCTGTCCAAAATGCCGGTGTGGACCAAGCCCTCAGCTCCTTCAGACTAGCCAGCAGCAATTAGCAAACTCCTGGTGGAGCTGTAGCTCGTTATAGGAGCTGATTCTCAGTGAAACGCTGGTAAAAACTTTGTTAGGGTCAATAGAGGACCATGTTGTGATGACTTCCTGAAGAGCAGGGGTTTTTAAAGAGACAGGGTCCTAATTTCAATTTGTGAAATCAGAAAGTCATATTTGATATACATATCATATTTCTAACAATTGAGGGTAACAGAGTTGTTCATGCTATAAATTGGCTCCCTGTGCCTGGAAAAAAGTTCAGATCGATTGGAGTCCAACTTGACGGAGGAAGAACTAATCGATAACGACCAAATTATTAAGTCTGCAGACAAAGGAGCGCAATTGTCATAACGAAGACATTATGAATAATGTCAACTTTGTATTAAAAGTGTTGAGAATGACACTTTATGACAACAGTCACAAATATTCATGAAGACTTACTCCTGTTTGTGACAGGTGTTATCTCATGTTTATGTCAGTTTTATTCACAACCCGTCCAGTAAATATTCCACTCCAGGTAATGATGAGAACTAATCTGGAAGTGATGGTGTGGTTCTGGTTTTGTTTTCGTCCTGCAGACTGGAGTAAGACGGCCACCAACAACACGAAGAAGGTGAGCTCAGACAACCTGGCCAAGTCGCTGTCCTCCAGTTCCTTCGGCTCCAGCACCATCAACTGGACCTCCAAGGCTAAAGCCACGCTGACACCGTTCTCCAAGCGAAACAGGAACACAGGTGAGACGCCTCGCTAATGAGAACCCCACATGAAAGTGTTTTAATGCTTGACAGATCAAACAGGACTGTAAGAACCTGGAACAACGGTGAACACAGTAGTTTACTACATGAACGTCTTGCTGTGAGAAAATGAGTCAGATATAAAGAGTTTTTCCTTTAACCTTTAGGTCTGGAAACAAGGGAAGGAATCGAAGTTCACACAGACGGACTTTGGTCTTTAAAGCTGCAATGAACAATAGTTTACCCATCTTTCTACTTTTGGGGAACGGTTCTGCTTCGTTTTCTGCTTTCTGCCTAGTCTTTATAACCGATCGTGTTTTACAAAAAAGAAAATGTCAAAAACAGAAAAATAAACCTTGAAAGAACAACAGTTTATTACACACAATGCATGGGCGGTTCAACCAAAGTCGATCAGAGATCCCACTCATCCTCCTCATTGTCCTGTAGATTCCCTCTGGATTCACCTGTTTCTCTCATCCATTACTACATACAACCCATTTTTTCACCCTTTTATCCTCTTTTTCATCATCATATTTGTCATTTGACAGTTTTTTCTTTCCTTTCGTCTTTACAACACTTTGGACCGCTCTCGTCTCCCTCGTCATTTTTTAAATCCCACTCTTCTCGTTATTCCTAACACTTTCCATCCCACTCATCCTCTATTGTTCTCTACGACCCAACTTGTCTGTATTCATTATTGTTTTTTCAAACTGTCTCATCCCGATCATCCCTCGTTTTCTGTGTAATCCCTCTTTCATCCAATGTTTTCTGGTTTATCCGTTTCATCTTCCTCAGCAACCTTCACAACTGCTTTCCTGCATTGGTCCCATTTATTCTCTCCACCCAACTAACACTGAATTATTAATCCAGTTAAAACCATTTTCACACAGTCTTGTTCTCAGTCCAGTTTAGTCTGATCCAGTACATCATCCTTACGTGTTTCTCCACTTTAAATATCAATCCTCGTCATTTTGGTGCCATCTGGAAAGTCCTAACTATCAGAGGTCTTTTGTCAGCTGAGGCAGAAAACCAACACCCACATCTCATTGTTGTAAGCCATCAATTATGAGACAAACAGCCTCGTTGGACATCAATTAATGTTGATTAACTAGTAAACTTTGTTAATGATAAATTAAGCCATTTATTTCCTCTAATATGTTTGTTTTACCACTGTAGAATTAGTGGAAAAAATGCAGCAGTTGTTCTTTTGTAAGTAGATGATTGTTAAAACCAATCAAATCGGAACCAGGATGTCTGACTCCATTTCCAAACTTTATGTGAAAACAGTCATTTTTCTGTCCATTTTGTTACAAGTTCTCATGTGTGTGTATCTGCCTCTGTGTCTGGTGTGTAGAAAGCTCATCAAAGCATTAACAGGAGGAAACCACCTGCAGAGGTAAAGATGATGTCATGTGATCTGCTTCGGGTTTCCCAAAACGCCTCTGAGTGACTCTGAATCATCCAAATCCTCAGATTCACGTTTTCACAGGATGAAAAGTCCTGATTCAGACGTTTTGGGAAAACGCCTCCCGCTGAGTGTGTTGTGATTGGCTGCACGCTGTGATGTCTCACTGTTTCCAACCCGAGACGCTTTGAAGGGTTTGAAAACCCAAACTCCACCCGCTCAGAGCGTCCCGGGATGCAGAAACAAACGCCCACTGCCAGTCTGCATCTCTGCTAACATGTGTGGTGTGCTTTTGTTTTTTTCTCAATAGTTTGCTGTTATGGAGTCTTAATAACAACCTAATGTTGTGCTTCATATCAGTCAGTCACTGATCACGTGGGTTTGCTTTATAGAATTAACACCAAATGTGAAAGACGTCAAATATTGTTTAGATGTTGGGATGAAATAAACTCCAGTGGGAGTGAATTAATCTGGCTTTCATTGGTTGGAATCACATGAAACATCTGTTCTCCGAACTCCACCAAAGCTGCAATATTTGAATCATTTTTACATCTCTTTCATGAGCCGCCAAACCATAATGCACAAGTTTAATATGCAGATAAACGGCTAAACTTTAGCCCTAAAATGTTATTGTAGATGAGTTAATTCTAACTTTAAAGTTTAAAAAACATCTTTTTACAATAGGTTTAATTTTTTTGTCTTTGATGCTTTTATCTTTTTTACAGAAAGTAGGACAACAAACATCCAAATGGGTCAAACCTGTTAACAGACCAAAACTTTTCAATTAATTAAACAGAAAACATTTTTCACGAGAAAATTCAGGAAATCGTAAACATTTCTTTAAAATAGAACCAATTTTGAGTTTTGAATCTAAAATGATTCACAACTAATTTTTTAACAAAAATTAGACATAATTTAAATTAAAATGTTTCATTTTAATTTAAATAGTTTTGGCCCAAAAGTTCTTTCAACTTGTGTTCATTTTTATTTTTTTGCATTTGGACCAGATATGTTATGAAACATAACTGGTCCTAATAAGGCACCATACAGGCACAACTTGCAGGTAGATATGATTTCAAGGAGTCATAAAATCTAATTCTTCTACGACAGACAATGAGAACAAAACATAAATCTTCTTTTGTCTACAAATATTCAGATGCAATCTGCCTTTCCTGGTTTCGCTGAGGTGAAACAGATTTGGGGGTTTATTAAAACCTTGCAGTCAATTTTAATTTAGATATTGACGATATTTAATTTGGAATAAATATTGTGGGGTATTAGTAGGACCAAACCCAAGCCATGCAATTTTCTAATTTTCTGATTTTTATTGATTTAATTGAGGTTATTTTGATGCTATTTGAGTTCCTTTCTGGTACACTTTGCACCACCTCTTTGTACTTTGGGTTTTATTGGCACAACTTAGTAAATAATCACCAAATTCACCCAATTGACATGAAACAAAACGTTTCAAGCAGAAGGTAATGTGTGCTTTAGATTTTAAAACATGTCCGTCTGTTTTTACAGACCATTAAACCTGTGAATGAGCTTTCTAACCTATTCTAAAATCACTCCAACTTCATTTCTGACAGCTGAAATTAGTGACCACTTGTGAGTTCAGCTGGACTTTAAGTGAACACAGATGGCTGTATTTCTTTGCTTTAAGTTTTTATCATCTAATGTTCTCTAAACAGTTTCCTCATGTAAATTAATATATTACTCTTGTTTTACCCACAATAAGTGTAATTTATCAGTGATGCGTTTCACTAAAGTTTATTTGGCTCTCTGCCTTTTCAGAACACTTTTATTGGCTAATCATGGACGTGAGTGAAGTAAGAAGATTTAATTTCTGACAGATTTGAACAATTCTTCAGTTTGTACAGCTGCAAAAGATTTAATTCCTATTTTGTCTTTAGTTTGGCATTTTTACAGCACAGGAAGCGAGTCCAACTCGGCTCGCCGCTGATTTGGCAGCTCACACGGTGGGCTTCCTTTTCACTGTAACGCAACACAACAGTCAGAAATAACAGATTAACACCCGAGACTCAGTATCTGATATTCATCACCAGTTGGGCTGGAAGAGGCTTGTTTGTCCAACACATTCCACAAATACACAGTTGGGCTGAAGTAGAAGAACATGGAGACCGAGTCAGCACCTTGCTGATCCACTGGAGCTGAATGATGTTTTCTCAAAGTCAGTGTCTCAGAAAGCTTCTTTTCCAGCGCGGCACATCTTCCTTTCAAACTGCTGCTGCTTTTGGTAGAGAACCATCAACCTGACGGCTGTCACTGGGAGGAAACCAGCACAACTGGAAGCTTCTGCCTCCCTGAATAATCCACATTCATCCTCTTATCTTTGGAGGGTGTCAGAAGGGCTGGTGGCAAGAAACTATGGCAAGCAATTAGTACCAAAAATAATACATATAATAACTATGTGATCTAATGTGTAAATAACAGGATGTTTTTTTGTTTCCTCTTCTCAACATTATAAATATGGCTTTGGGTGAAAATGTGATTCTGAGACCCACAAAAAACTAGTGAAATGTGAAATAAATGACAATAAATACAATTAGAGAGGGATTTTATCCACAGCTGGAGACACCGACAGCCCTGAAAGATCCTTTCTGAAAAGACAAATCTGTCTGCAAAAAAAACATTCATGAGGAACTCTTATTTTATTCTTATTTTTTAAACTAGCTTCAATTTTGTTTTAAATGAAAGATTCTTACAACTCCCATCCCAAGTTGCGTTTCAGTGATTTGGGTCCTGCAGGTATTCCTCTCCACGCCGATGCGCTGCAGCTCATTCTAGGGGATCCAAAGGTTTTTCCAAACCAGAAAAGATGTATTATTGTGAATTTCAATGCACTTTACATAAATAACATTACCATAGTTCAGATATGTCATCTTTAGGCATTTTTCAACTATTTCCCAAATGGAGCAGATACCAAATCTGGTCTGAAATCCTGAGCCTCTCTAAGGATGAGTTTGTTGGGAATCCTTTGGTTGGATCAATCCATAGTAGGAGGAAGAAGTTTCTCTTGTTTCTCTTGTAGCCAAATTATTTGACTCATTTTGGGTCACCTGGGAGAAACACTCGCATTAAAACCCATTTATAACGGAGTCACTCGTCCCGTTTGACCAGAGTTGTAACGTATAGATCTGTTGGCTGATCTATGGTTGGACATTCAGAGAGGCCTGTTACCATTTCCAGATGGATGGGAGTCCTGTCAACGTTCAGCCCTTTCGCAGAGGTCCTCATATTAAACCTCATAAACCACAGATGAACACACTGGAAAAACACTCAACAATTTTGGAAGTAACACCTGATTAACTTCCAAGCATGACCAGAAAACCTTCCAACCGCCGCCTCTGTCGTTTTGTTGGCAGCGGTGGGAACGAAAAAATGTCTCCAGACTCTTAACTTGCAGATTAAGAGTCAGGGGACACAGACTGAAAAACATTGCTCTTTTAATTTAAAAAAAAACAATTTTAATCAAACTGTGTTGCCTTTCGGTTCAATGGTCTCATGTCAGCTTTTTGGCTGATCCCACAGTAAAACAGAACCAGGTCGTCTTTCCTCGTGCAGTTTGTCACATTTGAGGCATGAAGGACAGTCTGTTCTAACGTCCTAAAAGGTTCTGATTAAAAACACATTCTGTTGCATGATCAGAAATCTGCACACATGTAGGCCTCATTTTTCCTGTTATATGTGAGGAGCTTCCACCACAAGCTGAAGATGGTTTCAGTGTCCAGTAAATGTTGATGTGACAAACCCGGTACATTGTGATCAAGTCAAAAGACGTTTCTTTGAGTTTAAAGTACTTCAAAATGCTTTAAAGGGGAAACAGATGAACAGACGGTTGGACATTGCCTACAAAAACACTCTCATAGGCTGGAGATGTTAAATAAGCTCAGTTTTTACAAAGTGTTCTGATGAAATGTCCCAGGATGGATTCACCTTTTCATGTTTGTCAAATTCTGATTCCACCATTTTAAGCTGAACCTGTTGGTCACATTTTTGTAATCTGGGTCAGTTTGTGGAAACTGCAGCTGCATCAAGTCAGTTTACTTGTGTTTGTACCTCGTATTTTATTACTTCTTTTCTTTTCTCAGTAAAAATTCAAATAAACAGTGTTTATTTGAGAAAATATACTTTTATTTTTCAGTATCAGACAATTTTTTATCAAGTCACAATTTTGTACTAAAATAAAAATTGCTACAAATTTTCTGCTTCAAGCCTTTAACCCAGTTGAACTGGACGCGACATTCGGACCTCTGAGGTAAATGTGGAGGACTTTGTTCAGCAGATCTCCTTCTCCAATGCCAACAAAGTGTTTTTCTGCACAGCAGGATTCCAATGAAGACTGAATTCCTGCCTGCATGCAGCATCACGCTGGCAGTAGAAGAGGCCCAACAACACAAAATGTGCTTGATTTGGCCGTTGATGTGTACGATAAGCATGACTGCTTTGGCACCTGCTGTACAACAAATTCCCAAGAAATGTAAACCTCTAAAGGCAGCTGGTGTTGATCCGGTTTGCATCCACTTTGCATTATTAGTACAGATTCAGGATTCAGACTGACACGTCTAGCAAACAGATGGAGAATGCTAATGAGTTTTCTGCTGAAATTCACCCAATAATCATGTTGACTTTGGCACCCAGTCTCCTATTTATGCATGTATCCAACCAAAATATCTTGATTGGCTTCACGGTTTCCTACAGGATGTTTTCGATGGACTCAGACCACAAGAACTATTGGAATCCTCCAGTTCTTTTAACGCCAATTCCTATCAATCGAGTCTGAGATCCTGCTCTCTTGGTCACAATTATGACTGCAGTTAAGGTTCAGACAGTAGATGAAGTGTCTCAGCCTACTGGACAAACCCCCCACACCTTCAGCAGCACATCATTTCTATTCCTATTTTTCTAATCAAGCTCTGTAGAAGCAAATATTCAAAATATTTCTATTTCTGTCTGATGGTAGAAACGTTCTGTTAGCTTCATAAATGAACTCTCATCCCAGCTGTGTCGAGTGGAGCTGAGGACATTCCTTCAGACAAAAAGAAGCTCTGAAGGTTTTCACAAGAATTAAAGAGTCTGTTTCAAAACAGTTTCCTCATGTTTTTACTGGCGGTTTGATCAGAACTGTTCAGCAGAGTGAATTTATTCCTCTGACGCTCCATGTTGATGATGTACACCCATTCTCTGCTTCCCATCCTGCCTGGAGGGGCTGAGGTGTAATCCCTCTGCCTCCATACAAGCTCAGGCTCTGGGAGCTGGAAAATGAAAAGCAAATATGAGAGTGGCTGCTGTTGTTGAGCTTTGACATGACACAGGCCTGCTTCCTTTGGCTCGGTTGTTTCATCTGCTGCCCCCAAAACCTTTCAGGATTGAACCCTTCTGGAAAAATAAAGGCTTAAAAACAACAAGCCACATTTAGTTTTTAAAAGAACAGCAACAACAGTATTTCAGACTAACTGGTGGTTGTGCATCACCCTTAGGCGTTTCTTTCTTCACCTGGTGGTCTGAGGAATTGCATGAGTCTGGGACGCTAACCAGCAGAAAGCAGGCAAAAACACGATGCACATGAAAAACAAAGATTATCTTTCTGTTGACTCCTAAATGAGATTACAGCCGAGATTTGATTGGCTGTAGTCAATCACTGTTATCCATATTTTCTTGAATAACAGTGAATGTATTCCCAGTGGGAATGTTATTTCCTGCTGGAAGCTATTCATGGATGGTGCACAACATCTCTGCTCATGTGCAGATGGGCGTAAATCCTGGGGCTCGGGGGATTGATTTTGAATCTATTATAGTTTAGACTGTGATGTTTTTTTTTAGTGTAATAACTCTTTAAATTAAACGTTTATTTGAAGTTTGTGGTTCTCGCTGCTCTGATGTTACATTTGCCTCCTTATTGTCATGTTTCCATCTTTTTCTGCAGACAAATGTTTCTCCAACCAGACCAGCCCCAAGTGCGTCTCCTCTTCCTCTTCCTCCTCGGATGTGGAGCCTAACTCTTCCTCCTCCTCCTCCTCCTCCTCCTCCTCCTCTTCCTCCTCCATCCTCCCTGTCAGTCAGATGATTGACAAGGTGAGAGATTACTGCTCCACTCGCACCGACAACTTCTACAAAAACATCATCATGTCCGACAGTTTCGCCAACTGCACCCGGCTCTAGAGCTGCACCTCCAGGTTCTGGAAGACCTTCTCTCTTTGTAAATATTCACGACACGCTTTCAGCCTGGGATGCGCCTCATTCTGGAACATCTTCAGGCGTTTAAGGTTTTTCTGTTGTTGCCACCCAGAGGAGATTGTTTTCAATTTAATGGAGCATGGGGAATCTTTGCAGATCTGACCGAGAACGTCTTCTGGAACGTTTCCTTTTCCACCGGGAAAACGGATCAGTCTTTTCGCCGACATCTAACTGAGATGAAACATGTTTTATTTTATTGTCTTCTTGTGTTACATGTGTTACTTTGGTATTGTATAATTAGTTGGAGTTTTACAATGTGGAAATCATTTAAGTCTTGAAATTTGTTCAAGCTCAACTCATTAAAACAAAATCAGTGACATTAAAATCTAGTCCTGTCCTCAAGATTTCTATAAATTATAACATAATCAATAATCAATAATTCCCTAAACCAGTTTTACTGCAACCCAGAAGATTTTCTGATGACCAAGGAACAAAGTGTCTCATGGGCGGGGAACAACCGGTTGTTGCACAAATACATTATTAAAACATAAAACTCGGCTCACAAGTGCAAACTCTAAGAAGCAAAAAAATCGTTTTCAAAATGTTTGGTGGGAGACCACAGCTGAGGGCTTCTGGAGGGTCTTTCCTGGTGGTTATTGGTGGTGGACTTCAATTATAATATATATTTACGTAAATCTAACTGAGATGAGACTGAGAACATGAATTAGAAATAAATATTTAGACCTCAGTTAGCCATGTCCATTGAGTTATTCTTCACTTACAAAATCAGCTCAATAAAAGATTATAAATCATGTCAAAAAAAATAAATACTATAGCAGCTTAACTGATTTAAACCACATTCTGAACATCGTTTGTGCCGTTTGTAAAGCAACACTGTCAAAAACGAACAGCAACAATTTGGTTTATAAAGCTAAACTGGAGAAAAAAAAGATTTTAGTCACATGTTCACTGTTCAAAACTAAACATTTCATTAGAATGCTAAATACTTAGTCAACCAACTAAATATGTAGCGCCAAACAAAACGTTCAGCAAGCTAAGTATTTAGTTTTAATCTAAGTATTTACTTAACAAGCTAAGTAGTTAGCTTCTAAATAAATATATATCTTGCAGAGTAAGTATTTAGCTTCAAACTAAGCCTTTAGTTAGCGAGGTAAAGTAGAAGTGGACGACAGAAATCATTTTACAAGCTTCATGTCACTTTATTATATATTTTCTTCCTTTTCTTATTCAACATTTCACCTTAAAACAAAGAACAAGCCACATTACTGGCAATGAAGATGTTCACTGATTGCTCTGAGCTTTTATTTTGATATTCCATATATCAGCTGAATATCTAGCTATATGCTAGCTACATAGCATGTAAACAACTAGCTAATAGAGAGATGGCTAAACATTAAGCCGCCTGTGAGCTAAATATTTAGTGTGAAGTTAAATATGTCGTTAGTAAACTGAATATCTAACTCGGTATATTTGATTTGAAGCTGTGACATTTATAAATGAATGCATAACATGATGAAATTATTTATTGACTAAATAACCCAAAATATTGCTGGTCATTTTTGACTGCATGTGTTTTACTATTGCAGCTATAATTAAAAAAAAACTTTTCTGTATTTCCTGAGTGGTTGAGAGCTAAGTAGTGGCTAATATTTACGTATTGTATAAATTATTTTCTGGCAGTAAGTATGTGTTTAAAGTGTTATGGAAACATCTGGCAGTGACCACAAGATGCCTGCTGGATGTCATGAAACTGAATTCATCCAGCATTGAGGCTCTGCTGCTGCTCATGCAGACAAAATCCTTTTCCAATTATATGCTACTCATCACTTTAATAATCTGTTTCCACACACAGAATAAGCTATAAAGAGCAAAACATTGCAACTGTTTGATTTCGCTTCTGCCTGCACCATGCAGCTCCAAATGCACAGAATACTTTGGATTAATTTTGCTTACTGAGTGTTCGCTAGAACCAAATAATATTTTGCAGACTCTGCAGAACACAAAATCCCTCCTGGAATCAGTTTGAGACACGTCAAGTCACAGGAACAAATGTTAAGTTAAAAATGACCCATAAAACCACCCAGTTTTTCACATCCACGCGTCTCCAGCATGATGAGGTGCTTCAGTTTGGAGCTACACGGTGGTCAGAGACGCTGATGCGATCCTACTGTATCATATAACCGCCAGACTGTAAAAAAAGGGAACGAGTCGGAGTCAGGTCGGAGAAAAATGGGCTGTTATGTTCTGTTGTCTTTTCTAATACTGTGATGTTTGTTTGTGGAGCCATGTCCTCTGTAAATAGTGATCTCTCTGTTCGATGTGCCTGATTCTGTGGCCATGAGATCTGTGGATGCAGGAACGCTGCAGTCCGGATCGTTGTGAAGCTCTCAGTGCACAAGAGAACGGATGAGACGAGAACCAAACAGATTTTCTCTGCATCATAAAGCTTAGCGTCACGTTTGGTTCAGATTAGACCTTTGTGTTGTTAGGAAACTGATCTGTGTTTTGCATCTTTGATTTCTCTCTGCAGCTGTGTGGGTGAAGATTAAATAAATACACTTTATTGTTACATAAGCAGACTTTTTTTACCTTAATGCTGCTTCATTTTACATTTGAGAAATGCAAAAAGAAAGCGCAACTAACCGCAGATGGAGGCTCAATCAGTCCTTGTTCTTCCTGCCAGGTTAGTTTTAAATCTGGCAGCTTGAACATGGAAAGAAACATTTTAGGGTGAAAAACGGTGATGTCTTTGCTCTAAAGTCTGAAAAATGAGGGATCAATGGGGTTTTCCACAAAGCTGCACATGAAAAGTCTTTTTCTTGTAATTTTCAATGTCTATGAGGCAGAAGGAATAAATAAACTCAATCAATCTTAGAATCGGGAACCTGTTTTATGTCTTTGGCTTAAACATTGACTGCAGGCTCTAAGAATTAAAGGTTCATTTCGCTCATCTCAGTGGGCCAAATTTTCTGCTATTTCACACTGGAGAGATTTTACACAAGAACATTGTTTCTGGGGAAAATTGTAAGTTTTAGCACCACAAGTGAAATCCCATCCAGGTGCCTCTGTGTGTTTGCAGCGGTTTAAGCTAGTGGCACCTTAAAAAGGGTCATGTTCTGCTTTTCTATGACTTTTACCAAATAAGCCAAATATTCACATTGAAAATCCTTTTCCTGAAGTTTGATAACTGGGAGCAGGATAACATCACCCTGCAGCTTCAGCTGCAAAACCAACATTAAAAATAATGGTTATAGATATTTAATGACGCTGCAGGGGACCCCAGACTAGTTCAGGTTCGGTTTTCGTCTATTCACTGATCTATGTGCTGTACACAGCACATATGATATTTTCTAAAAAATTAGCTAGGCACAATGCTTAGCGTTGAAAACCAGCCAATCCAGAGGCCTAATTTATTTTCCTACAATGAAGATTATAGATATTATCCTCTGTTCCCACTGAGCATATTAATGCATAAAATATTCATTTAAATTACTTTTATGGGGATAAAAAGTAAGTGAAAAAGTTTCATAATATGACTTTACAATCAAAATCTTGCAGTAAAACCCTAAAGAAAACATTCAGTTTGGTAGAATCCACCTTTCAGTGACCCGTTGATGGCAACGTCTGTTCTCCTTATTTCTGTCATTTATCTAACCTGATTTTGGACCTTGGTGTTTCTTCTGATGCTTTTTGAACTTTCTCAGTATTTCTTGTTGAATACACCGTTTGTCTCTCATGGTTAACCACACAGTCGTCTTTGGCTCTTGACCCACCGGTTCTGGCAACAGCAGAGTTCACCGTGAGGTCCAGTTCGTGGTCATGGAACCATTTCACCGACCACCAGAAACCACGGGTCGCTCCTTCTTTCTTTTTCCCAGCATGGCGAAGGAATTTATTCATCAGCTCACAAAGTAAAAGCCAGAGAGACTCAGGCTGGACGTCCTGTTAGTCTGGGGGCCAAAACACTTCATTATGAATAAGTGAGGTTTAAATATTACCTTCTAATTCAAAATAGAAATGTGTATTAAAGGAAACTTAATTAAATGATCATCTTTTAAAAATAGGGTTTGGAAAACCATGAGTGGAGCTCTGTGGAGCTCATCTTCAGCCAACCCCTCTGGGTTGGCTGAAGATGGTTCACCCTAAAATGTTTCTTTTATTCATGGTTTATCAACCAATCAGGTTTATTTATAATACACATTTTAGCAACGAGGCAGCTCAAAGTGCTTTACATCATAAAACACAAACATAAAAAGATCATACAGTCAACACCATGAGAAAATCATCAAACATCAATCATCAATGTTTCATACATTGAAGTTCAAAACCAGGGGAGTTTGTAGCCTTTAAAGGAACTCAGTGTTTCGGCTGTTTTGCAGGTTTCTAAAGTTTGTTCCAGATTTGTGGTGCATAGAAGCTGAATGCTTTTAAATCAGACGGTTTATGTTAATATTCAGTATGAGCAAAATAATTAATGTAAACAAACAGCATGTTAGATGTTCAGTTCACATAATTACATAATAAAATTTAAAAATATGTATTTAAAACGATCTAATAAATCTTAAATCCTAAAAGATAATTAAAATCTAAAGCTTCTAAAAGTTCTTTTATAATAGTTATTAGATAAAATTTCTTCAAACAAAAAATACTTTTATTTTAAACGTTTTGGTAAATTACATTTTAGCACTAATGAAGTTCCATACAGTGTTTCAGTTCAGACAGTCACTTTCACAGCTGTTTGTAAAAATATTTCTGGTCTTTTTTTTCTGCTGTTTCATGGATACTGATTGTTTTTTTTCCAGGATTCAACAAATAATGCAACTTCTGCCCAAAGTCCAGCTTATGGGAACTTCAAAGAAATTAAAACTCACTTCATGATCGTGCAGAGTAATATAATGCTGAGTCACTGGTTGCTATAGTGATGTCCACCTATTTGTTCAACCCGTAAGGCATTGAAAAACGTCCCTGAGCTGAGCACAAAGAATTTATTAAACGCAATCACACCCTAAGATGGATATTCTGTGGCACAATCTTCAAAAATCAACCAACCAGAGGTTTAAATCAGACCACTTCAGTCTGATTTAAAAGAGTAAATGATTTCTGTTATTAATCAGGCTGATCAGCTGCAGCCTCCATCCTCCCTCCACAACAGCAAACCATATAAACTCGTGTCCCGCACCACGAATTGGGTGGAAAACATCCCCAGACTCGTGTGCTCGCTAACATTTTCCGTTTTCTTTCCACCTCGTGTTCACCTCTCTGCTAACTCTCAGCGCTGGGATTCATCAAACATGCGGTCAGGTCACAAATGCAGAAAATGTGTGAACCCTGTCACTGCTCCATGTGCAGAAGTCAAAGGAGAGAAAACACAACAGCGCAGAGATCATTTATCATACGGTGTATGGAGATGAGGTGGTTGACACTCACTCAGCGAGCACAAACCCGGGAACGCTCAGGTTTCATTGGTTTCGCTCTCTTCACTACTGAAAGGGATTCTGCTGCCACAGAATGCAGATTAAAGTGTGTGGTTTGGAAACGACGAGCGGACTTGTTTCTGAGGCCGGAGGAGGATTTTCAGTGTGTTCTTGAAATCTCTAAGATCTAAGACCCTTACTCTACAGATTGTAATGTTAGATTTATTATAGTGCAATAATAACTTAAAGGAAAGGTTGTCATTTGTATAAATGTCTGCTCTCCAGGTCATGGTATTGCAAAATTCTTCAAACACTATAAATAAATCCATCTGTCTTATGTTTGAGTAGCAGGGATTTTGCTACCTGAGTGACCTGAGGTTCACTCAGGCTTATTGTTCTCTACTTTGGGAAAAACCTGTGAGAAACGTGTTGAAGTGAGTTGAACTTGTGGATCGTTCACAGCTCAAAAATAAAATCTAGAAATGGGAAGTTGATCTGCAGCTGAACTTTAATCTGTCAGGATGAAGAAAATGCAATAAAACAGGCAGCAGTGCAGATGAATCTATGCTGAGGCTGACATTAGGATCCAGCTCTGCTAATATGCTAATGCATTAGCAGAGATAATTCTTTTATTGTAAAAGGAAAGTTTCTAGTTTGTTCACCAAATCAGGCCTGATATAAACTTTATCTGGCAACAACATGACCCTGAAGCTCAACATCAATCTTTCAAGATCTTAACTGAAAGTGAGTGAACGTTCCTTCCCACCGCAGTGATTGTGATTTATACACAGTCAACAGCCAGAAATCCCAGCTCGAAGGTATTTGATCACACATGTGAGTTCTTGTTCTGGGTTCTTCTCGGTGCATTTGAGACATTCATCTCTACATTTTACTGTAATCAATCCACAGGAGGACAGTGGAACAATGAGACAAGACAGTGAAGCATAAAGTTGGAGTGGATTTGGATGTTTCCCCAAAGAGACAACTCTTTCAGGACAGCAGGGCGTTGATCCACAAAGAAGATCAGGACAAACATGTCAGGATCACCATCAGGAGAAATGACATAAACTACTCACTACTCATAAAAATGAAGTTTATTCAAAGATAAACAGGACTTTTCTGTCCTTGTTTGTCCTTCTGAGATTTTTGAAGGATTTCCATACAAGCAGATTTCAAAATAAAATTTCTCAGCATTAAACGCTTCCTGCTTCTTCTCCAACTCAGATTATTTGTTGCATTTAAGAAACAGGTTAAAATCCGCCGTCTCCCCGTTCTTCCGACCACATTTATATAAAGGGCATAGACAAGTTTACGAGGTCTGATTCTTGGTCAACCTCATCCTCCTCTTCATCCTCCCTCTCTGCCTTCATCCCTGTTTTACAGGAAGCTGCTCGGTTTGCTCTGCAGAGCTTTGGTTCCTTGTCTTTATTGAGGTTTGTCAAGAATGGACGACTTTGCCTTGTTTTTGTTTGTTTCATCACAAGAAAATAGGAGTGATTATAAAAATGGTATCAGGATTTTTTTTATCAGCTCACATCCATGCGGTTCATTTCCTGGAACAGCTGGAGTCGCAGGAATCCCGCTGAAAATAAAATTGTCTTTACTGTTACTGCAGTGATGCTGTGAAACCAGAGCTGCCTATATGGGTGGGAGAAAACATCGGAGAAATATTTACAGAAAAAAGAAAACCATGAAGACTGCGTCGCCGCTCGGTGAATGAGGTGTTGGCTTCCTGTCAGTAAAACCTGGATGATGCCTGGAGGTTCCTTCATTTCACTCAGCAGAAACTCAGACATGTAGCTGGTGATTCATCCACACATAATCTCCGTTCAGTATCACTAAAAATGATTCATAATGAAAGTCGTAAAGGAGAGAGCGCCTGAAGCTATCCGTCCCAATATGGCGGCACGATGCCCTTTAACCTCCACGCGACTTTATCTTGTGTTTTATTAACATTGGATTATAAAACAACATTTAAAGTAATTCATCTCCTCTGTCTGTCCACACAAGTGAATCTCCTTGCGCCATGTTTGATCCCTAACAGGAAGTTTGTTGTTTTTGAAGGATTGTGATTGGCTGACAGGTGTTAGCTTAGCACTACACTGCCCCCTGTGGGGCTGGCATGTTTAAAACAACACTCAGTAATGTAATTCAGTAGATTAGTGTGGATGAAAGCTTTTCTCAAGCCAATCAGTCGTGGATGAGATTATTTTATGGAAACGAATATCTTCACTGCATCTTTTTAAGAAGACCGGCTGCATGTGGATCAGGCCTCACTGTGCAAATAAAAAACATATTAACAAATCTCTGTCCTCTGCATATAATTAGGACAAAGTCAGGTCAAAGTTCAATCAAAGGTTTTGATCTCAGAAATAGCATGAAGTGAACTGATATTCAGATCCTAAGTTTAGGAACTGAATGTCAAAATGTTTTTGATGATCGTCTGCATCGTGGATTCTACTGAATCATCTTTAAGTTTTAGATTTGTTGTCATTTATCTGAGCTTTGCACGCTCTAATCTTTGGATGAATTTACTGGGATGTTCACTGATTTGCAAGCTGCAAAATGTTTTGCTCTCAGGAAGAAAAAAAAACTTTCTGTAGCATGAGAGGCTTCAAGGAATCTCAAATAACGGAGGAAATAGAGTAATTATTATGTGACTGCAGCATGTTTAATGCATTTATTGGAAGTCCTTTGGGGGAATGCCTTGATTCTTGGTTGATGGAGTTTACACTGAATTTATTCTAATGTATTTTTCATCTTTGTTCTTGCTTTTGCCAGGATTGCCCAGCTGTTGAGCCGACTGAGGCTGCTGGAAGTTTGCCTTCCTTCTCCGGGAACAGCCATGATGTTAATTGAATTATTATTTAGACTTGACTTATAGTCATATTTTTGAAGTGTTGAGCTTCATTGTAGCTGATTTACTAGATGTAAAACATTTTCTATGATCTTGCAGTCTGTTGGGGTTTTTTAAAGCTAATCCTGGGTTTGCCCTGGGGATTACTTCAGATGGGGTTCTGGGGAACTTGTGGTTGCAGAGTTGGTGGCTGTTTGGCATCCCAGAGCCATGTGACACTTGGAGCAGAAGTGTCTGCATCCAGCCCTCAGGGTGTATGATGTGGTGTCTGCAGAATGCTGCCGCTGCATGTTTGAGATGCAAAAACACTTCCTGAAGTGAAGCAAAGCGAAAAACACCGAGGGATAATTATGAGTCAAAAAGGAGCAGCCAACCTGGCCAGACAGCCACAGATCTGTTCAGTGGCACATGTTTCTTCGCGGGAATATGTGTTTCCAATTATTCAAATGAATTTATGAATGCCACAAACTTTTCAGTGGCTGAGAACAACTTATTTTTATTCCAAAGTAAGCCATCTGTTCGAGCCTCCAAGGAGAACTCCCTGTAGTCCATCATGGAGACAGGACATTCATCAGAGAAGAAAAATTAGCAGTAATTTATCCCTCCAATACTTTCCCCTGATCTGGACCATATGCTCGCATTTTCTATGTTGAAAGAAAACAAGAGGAAACGGATATCAAACTCTGAGGGGAGAAAATAAAAATCACAAAAACAGAAAGGTTTATCCACCTACCACGAAGCATTACAGGTCTAAATGCAGGCCTTCTTACAGCGTGCTAACGCTATGTATGCTACCTCACCTCATCCAGGATCCACTAATAGCAAACATTTCAATTAGTCATATTTCTGTCTCTGCATTGGATTGAGTTTCCTCCTCTTTAAAAACACAAGTTTCTCTGTTAACTCTGTCATGTGACAGCTTTTAACCTGAGGGGTTCCCCAAGGTTTAGTCTTTGGTTTCTGTTCATTTTTCATTTCATATCTCAAGAATCATTTTGTTTTTCAGTGTTTCTTTTACTCCTGTTCCCACCATGAAAAAGAACTGTTCAAACGAATCATTAAAAGAACAAAGTTTCAATAAAATTCACGTTTTTGATGATTGATCAGTAAATGTTCTTCTGAGATAATCCTGCTTTATTGCAGCCACTGTTGATCCCACTTTTTACTGACTAACAGAAAATACTAGATTATTTCTGAACTGCACAATTATATTTTGTTCTCAGGCACATCGATAAATCATATCGATCATAAAAATATCTTTGACCAAACCAACATCAATGCTGGAATGGGAGGTTTTCTCTGCAGCTTCCAGCTTCTGGAGATTTGATTTGATGTCTCCCATTCCTGTTAACTCCTGTTGCTTTTCAATGGTCAAAGTTAAAACCACAAACTGCACATTGTTAAAGAACGGCCTTTATTTATGCTGCAACGAGCAAAAATATGCAATATTTTAGAAATGGGAAAAATGTAAACTGCAGCACAAATAGATGATGCTGAGGTTTGAAAACGTGCTTCAGAAGACAAAGAACAGCCACTCAATCAGTGCTCAGCAGTTTCTAACATACCATCATGCTGTGGACAGATGGGAGCAGGAGGTGAAAACAGCATGGAGAGTTTATCTGGACTCTGATAAATGAGGTGATAAATGGACAAGAGCTGCAGTGGAGAACTTTGATCGCTGCACAATAAAAGCTCACAGCTAAATCAAACAGTTCTTCAGTTCAACAAACTGAGCAAACAGCGTTTCAGGTGTCATAATATAGCCAAAACCTCCCTGCATGTTATTCCAGACTTTACCTAACGTCTTTAAAATGTGATGTTATCCGCTGAACGGATAACATCACATTTATCCGTTCAGCTTTGATCGGATTTAGTTTATGCAGGTAAAACACAGAGGAAAAAACACTTTTTCTCTCTTGTTTTTGATTTTCCAACATTCAGATTTTATTCTGATCTCCTGCAGCAGATCACATTCTATGGGCCTAAAAGTGAAATAATCACTTTAACTGAGCTCAATCAATCAATCAATCAATCAATCAATCAATCAATCAATCACTTTATTTTGGTAAATTGTTCACATCAAACCCACAGTTTACCAGAAAAGGAATAGCCTGAAGGAAAGCTTATTCTTGCCTACCCTGATTGATTGATTGATTGATTGATTGATTGATTGATTGATTGATTGATTGATTGATTGATTGATTGATTGATTGATTTGTTTATTCTTTCATTCCTTTCTGCTCCTTAGATGCCAGTGAGATTTGGGCCATGAAGTTTGTCCTGCAGTGAACTGTGACTAGAATCGGTGAGTTGAGAATAAGATGTTTGTTTGTTTTTAGCATGCTAGTGTTTGTAGCTAATGCTAACTGGTTTTTGCTGGCATTTGCAGCTGATGGTAACACAGTTCAACATTTTAAGAAATTATTGAAGTTGGTAGCGTAAATGAAAATGGCTCTTAGGGCAGGTTCTGGGTGACACTGTGTGATTTTAATATGGATCATAAACCTGAGAAAAACCTTGAATTATTGGTGAGGAATATTCAAATGATGCACACTTGTGAATATAACTGCATGTATTTGTCTGATTTATGTGAACACAAGAACCACTGAAAAATGTCTAGTTAAGTTTCTAACTATCAGTGATAATGGTTTACTAGTCCTGTTTATGGGTGACCTTTAGCGTTTAAAGATACTGAAATCAGATAAATAAAATCATGGACTGTCTGTGTTTAATGTGAGTCAGTTGGTAACTTTACTGATTTGTGTCTTTGCATTTTCAACAAACCTTGTGCACATTCACTTTGAAAGTTAACTCTACTATTGTACATATTTCTGTTTATTTTATGGGTTATTCTATGTATGTTTCGTTTTTTGGTGATGACAGTCATTATCTTGTTTTTTATGAATTTCTGACGTTAGCTCCAGTTATGTCTGAGTTTACATAACATCTGTAGTAGCATAATCAGTGCTACATTTAGAAATGACCTTGTAACCATGTCTGGTCTGATAGATGTCATTGACTTTGTTTCTTATCTGTTCTTGATGTTAGATTTAGAAGTATGATGTTTTACTTATTGAGCCTCTGAACTCTAAAGTCTGTAAAGAGGGAAATACCTCTGGTTCTGCAGGCATGCAGATAAATTTCTGCTTCTGATGGATTTACGTTTCAGGGGAAGGGAAGTATTGTTTCAATGAACTGTCACGATGCTGATGTGTGTATCCATGTCCTAAGTAAACCCAAAGTGTTTTTAAAGGAGTACAAATGTCTGTTTTTATACCCAAACTGTTCTCCTGTTCATCCAGCAGCCCTTCGTTTGCTTTAGACCATCAAACTTTATGATTGCAGTAACATGAATTCCAACCAGCCATGTTTGATCTTCAGCCTCACAGCCTCAGTTTCTGTTATTCATGCCAGTTTTCAATTTAAGTTGAATTTTAGCATTCCTGCTGTGGTTCTTTTGGCTTGAAATGACACTAAAGTAAACAAATATATCATTTATGAAACAACACGCAGAATCATGTAGTTCTCCTTTAAAGTCTGAGAAATCCACTGCAAAATTATATTTGAAAATGTGCTAAGAAATTTCATGCAGTTTTTCAAAGAAAGGAAAACAATAGTATTTTAAAACAGTTTTCATTAAAAATAGTTTTATTTGTATAATTACACAAAGTTCCTTTGCAGGCTGAAAAACCTGGATTTTTTCCATTTCTAGGTAAAGTGAAGATTTGTCTTGTGTGAAATGATTTTTCAGTATTTCATCAGAAGTTTGGTTTTTATCCTTCATTTATTGTTCCCTATATATTCTTTTTGACTTTAACTAGATTACTTGTCAGTAGTTACATAAGTTACTTATGGAATAATTCAGCCTTAAAGTTGGGATATTTTGTCAATAAATTCTCAGACTTGATTGGAAATAATTGTGTCAACGATGGATCCTTGTTTCCTCTGTCCCATTGTTCTGAATTAAATCATCACAAGAACCTGACATGGTTCACTTATGATTTCAGAAACACTGGAATTAATTAACCCTAATTATGAAAAACTACTTCAGCCAACAGTTAATGCAAATATTGATTCTCATCTTAGCGTATGGTTTATTTTTCAAGCAGTGATTTTCTGACTGGTTGTAGACTCTCACAGGACTTTTGACAAACTGGCTTTTACATTTTTAAAAAATACTTTAAAATGGTTCAAACTCAACAATTTAATTATAGAAAATGATTAGGTTAGAGATTACGCAGTGCAGGAACCTTGAGGACCAAACATCTGAAATATGAAGCAGAGGAAGCATCAACTGAGAACCAGGTTGATCAAAGGTGGTCAAGCGATAGAAAAAACAACAACTCTAGTTGTTAACCTGTGAAAAGGTAGAAAAATATTTCTCTTTTGACAACTGCTGTATTATTATTATTACTATTACTATTATTTTATTTCATGAAATTACTGCTTAGTTGAAGCTTTCTCCCTTTTTCTTCTTTTAAGATTAAAACTGAACATACAAAAGCAGATCAGGTCCCAGGAAAACCGAGCCGACTTGGACCGAATCCGTTCCACATGGACACTGGAACAGAAACGAATGGATCTGGACGGAGCTGCTACAGGAAAGTGATCAGGCAGCTACCAACGCACCCCACAGTTAGGAAGAGCGGAGATGGGACGTATTCGACGGTGTTCCCAGAATCTGGTGAAGTGAGTCAAAGGTCGGGTTTGGAGCAGAATGATTCATGGTGGTTGCATCCTGCAGTCTGGGCCTCTGGTTTTGGTTTAGCCATGAATCCGGATCATTTATTTGGGAGGTCAAGTAGCCGCAGCGTTTCATCCGTTCTGCTTCATTTCTGTTTGGCAGAGATCAAGGACTTTGTTCGCTACGCGTTGTAGAAAACATAATTCAATTTAGCAGCACCCAGAGGGCCTTTTTTGCTTTCTTCTTCTTCTATTAATTTTTAAGCATATTAAGATGTTCCAGAAATCTGTAAATAACCTTGGAAATGAGATCCATGTGGTTTAGTTGTTTCTTCCGAGCAGGTTGGGATTAATAGCTCACATTCAGGTCACACAGCTTCTGGTCACAGTGGATTATGAAGCAAATTGATTATTTGAAGGAATGTCTGAAATCCTGAAAGACTTCTCTAACAATCTGGGTGATTAAATACCAACAGGTTCCTTCTTCAGACAAACCTGACCGTCTGAAGCTCAGCTGGATAAAAACCTAAAGCAGCTGTGAATCATTCAGAGTTTGGACCTGAAATCTGGTGCCCACACAGACCACAGCCCAACTTTACCTCAAATCTATTTGTGTTGTCTTTGTAGGCTTCGTCTTTCTAACCTCCATATTTCTCTCCTTTTCCAGTTTCCAGAGCCATCGGTGCAGAGAATTCATCAACCTCCCCAGCACTCCCAGTACTCCCAGTAGGGAGTTTCCACAGCTTTTCCACAGGTGCTGAGTGACCTGCACACATCAGCAAACAGATGTTAACATTTATGGGACTTTAGTGAAGGTAGGAAAGGAGGCGGTCTGGTTCTGTTGCAGGTTTCAGTTTGTATTTTTCATCCTGATTTCTGGTGACTTCAGTTTGTTCAGCTTGAAGTAGAAACAAATTTCATTTCCTTCTGGTCCAGTCTATTTCATGAAAGTGAGCGGCTGCCTCTGCAGTAAAGGAGGTTCCTCACTGACTGCAGGACACGTCAAACTGTAATGTGGCTTTTATGTTCCGTCTGGGCCGACGCCGCCTTCCTGTTTGGGCCCATGTTGGTGCCGAACCTGCTGATGCTCCCTTATCAACTCCACAATAAACATGTGGAGTTTATTCACATGTTTAACTCCAAAAGCTGCCCATGTATTGGACTCTGAACCCGACTCCTTCCTGAACTGTATGCAGTTAGAGTCGATCCAGATGGACCTGCAGGCATTTAGGAATCAGAAACATGTATGAACCTAACGTTAGGAGCTCCGCCGTTCCTTCCTGATGTCTTTGCCGACGTCTTTTGATTTTTCCATCACGTCAAAGTCTGTTTGCTGTGTTGCTTTGAAATGAAAATATCTCAAATGGCTTAGAGAACCACATCATCATCATCTGCACTTTCCTAATTTTTCTAAAAACCTTTTTTCAAAACTTCTGAATTAATAGAATATAAAATAAAATCTAAAATGTACTTGAAAGGTTGTGGAGCTTTAATGGCGTAACAAAAACTTCCAACCAGGTCATTTGAGTTCTTTCTGCTGGAAAAACTGTGCAGCCCATTTCAGACCTGTAACCGTCCCACAGCAGTTTGTGCAACTTTCACTAAATCCAGAGTCATGAAATGCAACACTGCTGCTCTTTATGGGTCTATGAAGACATGAAAAAACAACAGAAAAGGGCGAAGGAATGTGGCCTCAGAGCATTTTATGAAGTTGTCGTGAAAGCAGAGATTACCAGAGAGGTTTTTGAAGTATTTCACAGGATTGTCTTCCAAGAAACACGAGTCAGTCTATCTGTCCATTAATGCTTCTGCTCTTTTTCCTCTTCTTTTTAATCATTTTTGTTGGTTTTACTCATTAAAACAATTATTAATCTTTCTTATTCTGAAACAAAAACTACAGCTGGATAAAATTTAGTTTTTATTTATTTCTGACTTTTTTCTATTGATTGAATTTTTTTTTAAAGTTTCCTTTCTCCGCTCTGGTCTCTCCCTCTCCTGTATTATTTCATCTCCACCTTTATAATCTGGCTGTGTCTCGGGCTGCCGTCGAGTTTCTGCCGTTTCAACTTGTAGAAACACTATTTATTTAGTTTTACTTTAAAGTTTAAAGTCAACATGTCTCATGTTGATATGAACAAAAGTTTTGAATAAAAAGACGTAGGAAGAAAAATCTCATAATCTACACCGTAGGTGTCAAACTCTGGCCCGGGGGCCAAATTTGGCCCGCAGTGTAATTATATTTCAAATTGATATTAGAGCCGGCCCACCGGCAACGCTGTGACGCCGCATTCACCCCTTATACTACGAATCCATAATGCTGTGCTGTGTTTTGGCGTGTCAATCAGGACAGAGGCAACACGCCTTCGCCTCTGTGTCAGTAGCACTTATGGTAGCGGACACGGATGTATTAGGAAGGTGGTGATCCGTCTTCATGCGCACTAGCACTTACCTATGTGAGCAACTTTTCTCCTCAATGAAGATGACGAAAACATCTTACAGGAGGCGTCTGACTGGCGAACACCTTTTTTCGATAATGAAGGTTTCCTCAGCACAAACCCTGAGCCCCAGCATTGATGAACTGGCATCCAAGAAAAGATGCCATGTATCTGGCTTGGCCGCATCAGAGTAGATCAGTGTGTCGCAAAATGAGCAATAAATAAGTTTTCTATGCACCTTTTCTTGTTACGCCAAGGCCTGAATGGTTTATTCATAGTTTATTTAATGATTTATTCATAGTTATGTTATTTTATTTTCAAATTTATTAGCCTGTGTACGAAGCTAATTTTGACATTTACCTCAGAAAGGAGGCATTCAATTTGTATTTAAATTTTATTTAATATGCCATTGATATGTTTTATTATTATTAGCAACTCAATTTTGGAAAGGAAAGTGTGGCGTCATTGATCAGGAGAGAAGATCAATGATAAATTAAAACATTTTAGTCCAATAACTGGAAACTCCACAGTTTATGTTATATCAGTCATATCTAGCATAATAATTCTCTTCAAAAGGTTTTCAGTTCTGTAAATAACTGGAAAGTAACATAGAACTCAACTTTCCCAGCAGGATAATTTGATCATGTATTTTGTCTTTTCTGGCACATATTTCATTAAATATTTCCATCAAGGCCGTTGAATTTGGATTATTTTTACGAAACCCAAGCAGATCTCTGTATAAAATGCTGTGTTAGTTGCTATGCCAACCTAATGAGGAAACAAATCATTTCTCGTTTTTTTAGGAAAAAAATATTTGTAGTTATTTTTACAAAGTAAAATAACTTTGGCTACTGTCATATTTTCAGAAATAAACAATAATTTAATAATTTTGTCATATTGTGGCATTAAAATGGTACCACAGCATTTCAATGATGTTGGGAATTTGACTCTTCTGTAGTATAAAGATATTTTAACAGCAAAGTTGCATTTGAGATTTTAACTGCTTCAATTATTTGCTAAAGTATTGTTAAAACAGAGGGGTGCATATTTAGATTTTACTGTTTTAACTTCTACCTCATGTACAAAAACCTCTTTCCCCTGAGAATAAAAACCATAGAAATCCCGATTAAAGTACGTTTTTATGCACCTCCCAACAGTTAAAGTGTTCATTATTAACACATGAGATGACCTCTTATGTAATGCTGGAGAAACATTAAGTCATTGCTCATTTTTACGACAAAAACAATAGAAAAACTCAAAGCAGCCTGTTTGAGCTGGGGGTGTTAAGGGATTACCAAATGTTTCAGGTTCTGACCCAGGCTCCTCAGACAGTTTATTTGATAAAACCACAATCCCTCCGTAAAATTTACATTGCCACAGTTCCCATGAGCAGACATTATCTCAAAAGTGAACATAAAAAACATTTTCTTTGGGAAAAATCCAATGCGAAGACTCACCAATGAATCTGCAAGATGAAATAAAATCCAAGGGCTGGACAAGATGGAGTAATCTCCTACTGAGGGACTCATGGTTGATTATTTGGTTTAATAACACATTAGCTATTTAGCAGGATATAGATGTGCTGTGGGACTCTGGGGTATCTGGGTAGCTTTTAAGGATTTAACTGTGTTGTTGGTATAAGTAGAGCTTGTTCCCTGTTCTGCCAAGGTTGTTCATGAACAGCATCTCCTGGAGTTTATGGTGTCTGTTTGGAAACCTGGGGTGGCACCTTTGCTTTTACTGTAGTTCTGTTGGCTTCTTCAGACCATGACCTCCACCATGAACTGGAGTGGTGAGGAAGAGAGTCAGCTTCACATTTCTGCAGTCCTTGTCCACAAAAATGTGGACTGTGTCAAACGAACCAAACTAATTGAAAAGTCTGTTCACCTCCTGGCCTGTGGGGGCGCTGTACCAAGAACCACTAAAGGAAACAACACAAAACCATGTGAACATCCTCCTTCACAAAGTGAAAAAAATAGAGTAGTGTCAGTTTTTCACAGCTGTACGATTTCTCTTTGGCAAAGGAGCCATTTATTTGTTTGTATTTACCCAGAATGCCTTGTGCTGTAGTCCACTTCCTGCATTTAGAGCAGTCTCCTGTCTGCTTGCCGTTTGCATATCAAACTGCATCATAGTTCACTTTACCAAAGCGACACCCAGGTTTGGAGGCAGACAAACAAAGTGGTAAATTTGACTATAATTCCTCTTTCCTTTTGCTAATGTTTGGTTTGCTGCTGATTTCCTTCACATCTGTTTCTTCTCAAAGTTCTCACAATGTATTTCTGTCGTCAGCTGCTGATGATTTCCTCAATCTACCTGCTTGCTGTCTATTACTTGGTATCCCAGTGGTTTGTTTCTTCTTTCCAAATGGTTTTCTCTGGCTGTGGCCGGTGTTTGTGCGCTGGCTCTGACTGATTTTCCATCGTCACATTTTAACATGGAGATCTCTCTGCATTTAATGTCTTTTAAAACCTCAAACTGCATAGGCAGAACTGTTATTAGTTGATAAATGTTCAGTTGCTCTTAATTCTTGCAACAGCTTTTGGAAACTCAGTACATATTAGAAATATTGATACAACCTTCTTCAAATCTGTCACCTCTGTGTTGGTTTGGTTTAACTAACACTAAGATTTGCACAGGAAGGAAAAGTCAATGTGCTTCGCTGTGAGTTTTTAAAATCTTTTTAAACACTCATCTCATCAACAGATGCTTGTGCTTTGTATCTGAATCTCCAACAGATTTGACCCTCATCCAGTTTGTCCTTTCAGGTGGAGATCCGGTTGGATTGAGCAGCGCTGTGAAGGATGCTCAAAGCTTTGGACGTTGTTGTAGAACCTAACCTGCTCTAAACTCGTCCACAACATTCGCCTTGACCTCGGTCTTTCCTCGGTCTTCATGATCCTGGACGTTCTCTGATGTTCGCAATAAACCTTTTGACATCTTCACGGAACAGTTGCTTTTATACCCAGATAAAATTACCCACAGGTGGACTCAGTTTACTTTAATCGGTGTGGAAGTCATTTGATTTTCTTTTAGGCTTTAGCAAAAAAAAGAATCCAGGTTTATTTCTGTTATCCACTAATGAGACCCTGCCTGTTTATGTTTCCTCTTTTATTGAGGTGAATCACACATGTTGGGACAGCATGTTCATTTCATGGGGTTTACAAGGTCTTTTGGAGCTGTTTTTGGGGGAACCCAACCAAGTGACTTTTTGGAGTCCTATCCACCACAGGATCTGCTTCCCAGATGTTTGGATTGTCCCTGTGAACGTCCTCTGATGGTTTACCACAACGTTTATCCTCAGTCAGACTGACAGAAAGTCAGCGAGACAGCTTCCCCTAAACCTGGCCCCCGAAAAGATAAAACAGACAACCACTGAGCTGCTTTTTCAGGTTTTGTCGTTTTCCTGGTGTTTTCTTCCAGCTGACCTCAGAAAAGACCCATTAACAGAAATGCAGAAATATTATCTGCCAAAGTAGTAGTGAAGCTGAAAACGGCTCGTTTGGGACTGAAATGATGAATGGATGATAAAGGATTTGTAACATCCTCATCAGTGTGCTTATTGGGTCGAATGAGCGAACACAGACCTCACCCTCCCTCAGTTTCACCTGGAGGACGGTGAACAGCCCCGAATCCGCTGTGTTGGTGATGCAAAGCCAAAGTCTTAGAATGTCACTCGGCAGAAGGTGTTTCTGATGGTCTTTACCCCGGCGAACAGAGTGAGAACGTCTCTGGGTCTTTAGTTTGAAACGCTTTTGACTGAACAGAGACGCCTGGGAGAAGATTCAGACTCCAAACATCTGAGTGAAAACGTTCGACTGACGATGAGGAGATGCAGAAACGACCTGCGATCAGATCCAAGATGGAGGAGAAGCTGGATGAGCTCAATGAGACATTCATCCATCGTCCATCCATCATCCATCCATTATCCATCCATCATCCATCCATCATCCATCCATCATCCATCCATCATCCATCCATCATCCGTCCATCCATCATCCATCCATCCATCCATCATCCGTCCATCCTTCATCCATCCATCCATCCATCATCCATCCATCCTTCATCCATCCATCTCTTGGTTCCTCAGAGTGCTGATGTCATCCAGAAACAGAAACATGCTGGGAATAATTGCAAAACCAGTTTTATTTATATTAACACTCAAATGGATATGAGTCATGAAATACTTTAAAAAGGTTTCAACAATTCAAGGCACAAAAAAGCACAATCAAAAGTTTTAAGTCAGTAATAATGTGCAGGCAGATTAATATAATAAATTAAAGGTGTTTTAATGTCATTAAGGATTACAGCAACCAGAGGCCAGAACGCGTTCAGGATTCCCTGCCATTCAACACAAAACACGTTTAAAAATCAAAGGATTAACTGATCAGAGTGCAGCTCTGCGTCTCGATGCCTCCCTGTTAGTGTCATGGCGCCGCAGTCGGACCGGTTCTGGTTATTTTGGCATGTAGGTTGGACTTCCCTCCTCCTCCAGATTGCGTTTCGCAGAGTCTTTGTAGCAAAGGAAACACCAACAAATAAGACAAGGAAAATGAAAAGAGGCACATGAGGCATTTTTCTCAGACTACGAATTTGTTCTTGGTGGTGGAGCCGCTCTTGGTGGCTGTGTCGGCGTGAGACTGGTAGCCGATGGTCATTTTCATGGGGAGCCCCAGCCGCTCCTTGTAAACCCTCCTGTGGGAGAGGAATTGTTAGCGGCGTGGAAAAACGGTCTGCACATGCTCAGTGCGGCGGCCCGCCTCACCCTATGTGTGTCACAGCCTCCCGGTTCTCGTAGTCAGAGGTCCACACGGCAATTTTATCCCCTTTGTTGCGGATGTTGACGACGGCTCCACAGACGTCGTCGCTGTAGTCGTCAAAAGCCTCTCCGACTAAACAAAGCAGCTGATTGGAGGAAGGAAAAGACGCCACGAGTCAGCGCTTTGACTGCGATAACCTCCGCTAAGGCTGTGCTAACTGTGGAAATGTTTAGCGCTTAGCTTCCCCCAAATTAATCTTCTAATTTATTCAGGTTTTTTAATTTTCAGTTGAATAAAGTTTTGCATCTGTGTTGCAGTTTTAGTCATTTTCTTCAAGAATTTACACGCTTATGTTCATGCTCTTATTTTGAAGTGGGTCTGTTTCCTGTCCAGCTGAGACACCTATATGGTGTCAACATAAATAAATGTAGCGGTTTAGCATTAGATTCCACTAAATGTCATGTTAGTGTAGCACTTTAGCCATAGCGCATGCTGAGTATAATGTTGGAACTTCTCTTTAGTGAATCCATTTTGGTATAGCGCTTAGCATTAACTAGTTATTACTAGCTAAAGAGCTATAATGTGGGTATAGCTCTTTAGCTGAACTAATCTTCATGATAGCGGTTTAGCGTTAGCGTATGGTAACCTTTTAGTTAGCGGGGCTCACTGCTGGGGTTGATGATATCAGTACTATTAAAAGAAGTAAATTAATCTAGAGATCCAGTCCAAAGATCCAGGTACAATGTTCAACCCTTCACTTCAATTGGACCAGATTTTAAATCAATCAATCAATCAAATTTTATTTGTATAGCACATTTCAGCAGCAAGGCATTTCAAAGTGCTTTACATCATA
>CAEGAD010079931.1:0-15224 GCA_903067055.1 Poeciliopsis paucimaculata | reverse complement strand
CTCTTTCCCAACAATCCCCTCTGTGCACGAACCATATGGTAATTAAACATAAAAAACCTGCGGCTTATAGTCCGGTGCGGCTTGTATATGTACAAATCATGCAATTTAGCTTCTGCGGCTTATATTCAGGTGCGGCTAATAGTCCAAAAATTACGGTACTCTATTAAAGTTGAAAATATAAGCTTTACATTGATAAAATCTAAACTCTTCTGGTTTTAGTTCTGAATAATTTTAACCCATCTTTGCATTTTTTTGGTTTAATTTTTGTTTTATCATACAAGAACTATATAAGAAACAATTATCAACCGCCATTCTGCATTCAGCCAGATAAAATCCTCCAGGTTTGCATAATTAAATTGAAATGTATTTTTAACAAACAACAGCATGAATCAGACGTCTGTGCAAGGAATCATGGGTACCATTATGTTTATGTTCATCATTTTCTGAGGCATCTCTTCCTCTTCAGTGACCTCTACTGTTAACAATCCCTTAGTTGATGCGAAATAGCTCCCCTTACTGGTATATTGGAGAATGTGCAATTCTTTATCCTTATTAACTCCACTCACATTTCTGAGACAGAATGGCTTGTTGAAGATGAATATAAGTAAATATCTGTACTCAATCTATTTTATTTGTGTAACCCATTTCAGCAACAAGGCAGCTCAACGTGCTTTACATCATGAAAACACAAGAATAAGAAAACCTCATACAGTCACCAGACGATGTTTCAACTGGAACTTTTGTGGTTTAAACAAAGTATGTTCATGAAATTAAAAAACAAAAAGCATTTCCTACCAGGAGCACACCGAAGTATGTGAGATGGTCACAGGAACAGGTGATATATGTCTGGGTATGTTCCACCATTTCACAGCCCTCTGTGCTAACATCTGAGAGAGAGAGAGAAACCCGTCATACTGACGACTTCAGGACATCAGAACCGAACCCAGTGATGACTGGTGGTTACTCACTGCCAGACGTCGTATTTAAGAACACACACTTGGGTTCCAGGTTTTCCTGAAACAACGTTATTTCTACTTTAGATGGTATTATTATCTTCCTTCCTGCAACATATTGCCACATAACCTGCAGCTTTATGATAAGGGCGGGGGAATAAAATCAGTTACGTTTATAGTTGACGCAATGCTCATAGTGATGTTGATGCGTTGCTTGAGTCCGGCGACATTCCTGCCGACGCTGACTCCGACCAGCCTGTTGTCAGACAGGTTCGGCAAGCCTGGCAGGGAAATCTGCAAAATAAAATAAACTTTTGTTTTAAATTGTTATTGTCTATAATGATGATGTATGTTAAATAGTCATTTACAGTGTGCCGTTTTGCACCATTTGCAAGTGAAATTTGTAATTGTTGGGTTTTGTTCAGGATTCTGGTTACCAGAAATAGATTCTGTCTATTTCTGGACAGAAATAGACAGAATCTATAACACATTATGTGATAATAATGTGTTATTATTATCACATTATAATAATAACAGATTATTATAATGTGAACACTTAGTGTAGGATATCATTTGAAGTAAACTGACACGTCTCCCTTTCCCCAAGCAAAAACGCACTGACTGCCTGAACGTCAAACCAGAGCCCTACATCTAAACCAAACCACTGTGTGCACTCCTATCTTATATTTACCTAAACTAAAAAAAAAACAAACAAAAAAACCCAAATTCAGTATGAGCTCAGTTTATTTTTAAAGGGTGTATGTGAACAGAAATATTCATCAGTTTCACCAAATTAAAAATGTAGTAAAATATATTCGTCATCTTGAGAAGCAACAATTTGAAGTTGGAAAAAAAAAATAAAATTCACATTAAGAAACAATTGCTTTTTGTTCTCCATATTTGTTTGTTTTATACAAAATCACTCGTTTTTTTGAAGGGTTTGGTTAGTTCAATGTTTTTCCAACCCTGGACCACGAGGCCACGAGGGTTTCATTGATTTGCAATCATCTGAATGGACTTTGTTAAAGCAGGGGGATATCTAAATCATATAGGTCAGTGTGCTCTGAAGACCAGGGTTGGGAAACTCCGGGTTAGTTTGACACAGTGCAGTGAACACAGCAGCTGAAAATGTAGCAAATGTTGCAATTTTAGCCGCCATTTTTTTGGTGAAAACATCATAAATGTAAAAATGCATTTATGCATGTTGTGCCAAGGACATAAAAGGCGAGTCTCACATTGACTGACATCTGGATCATGCAGAACACAATGTTACTGTGCAGTCCAGCATGTAGCTCTGCCGGTAGCTGAACTCTCACCGCTCTGTTGGACACGTCTGCGTCTGATGTCGCCTGCAACCAGAAGCAGAAACAGCAACAAGAGAAACACTGAAGGCTCAATACTCCAACAGTTTGCATCCATGCCGCTGTCCATGAATCTGTCCGTTAGGAACACACACACAGACATGTTCACCTGAGTGCTGTTGGCGTATATCTCAATACTCCTGGAGTCGCTAGGCGGCTTCTGTAAGAGGGCCACTAAACACGGAACAGAAATGTTTGTGGTCTGGTTCACTTCCGTTTCCTCCAGAATGCCTTCGAGTGTTTGAGTTTCCCTGGTTGCAAAGGAAGAGAGGATATAGAGATAGACAGCTCAGAGATACACTATCTGATCCACACACCCACTATCTGGTCCACACACACAGTATCTGATCCACACACACACTATCTGATCCACACACACAGTATCTGATCCACCCACACACTCACTGACTCTGTCCATGACGAATGAAAATACTTACTTGAAAATGTTCCACCTTGTTATCCCTTTGCTGTACGTTTTCATGCAGCATTCAGTTTTCGCAACTGTAAAGTTGATGCATGAAATAAAGGGTGGACATAAATAGCCACAGATAACAAGTGGTCCAGTCAAAGTAATCATTTGGAACAATTTGGTGTTGCAAACCTACCTGACCGTTTTGTAAAGTTGCCGCAGGCACCCCAACAATGCTCACTGTTTACTTGGGTCACACTATCCATGGTATAAAATCCCACCAACAGGATGAGCCAGAACGTCGTTCTGTTAAAAACACAGATGTTCTGGTCTAAATCTGTGTGCTGGACAAAGAGTCACTGAGAAACAGAAAACCTTGAAAAAAATCCCATATCTGTTGAGTTTCACTCCCAAAATTCATCCTTGGATTTCTCCCTAGAGATTGAACTAAAAACTGAATCCAAAAGATTAAAAAAAAAAAGAAAAAAAAAAGAAACATAAACCAACGAAGAAGACATGCAGACTTTGTTCTGTTGGAAATTAGCAATCAGGATTCCAACATGTTTCCAATTTTAACATTCGGTGCTTTCGGAAGTTTAAATTCTTAAATTCGTCTGTGTCTTTCTTTTTGTTTTTTAAATAACATTCTGGGTATTTTTGTACAGACCTCAAGTTGGGTTTTGTGAGTTTGCTCCACTATTCATCAATGCTGCTGTCAGCTTCTGGATTGTCAGGGTAATAAAGGACTATTCCACTGAACAAAGCCCAGTTTGAACCTTTTTATCACTGTAAAACATGAGCTGCATCACATTTTCTGATTTTTGAATTTAATTTTTATATGCCACAGTCAAAACTTTAAAATCACAAGAAAACAAGAGTGCAATTTATTTTTAGTCAATGATTTCTTGACTAAAAATAAAAAAAAACTAGTTCCTCTCACAAATTATTTCACTTTTAACAAGACATTTTCTCCATGTTTACAATGAAATAATTTACCAGTGGAACTGGTGATTTTTAAAATCAGTATTAAAGATTGATCATTAATACTTTTCAGCTATATTTTGCTAAAAAGTTCCACGTAAGGCAGTTTTGTCTCATGTCAAGTAAGCTAAGATATTTGCACTAGAAACTACAGTAAAAAATCTTTCTGCTGCCTCCTGCCCTTCACATAACACTTATCTGTTGACTGGTGCCACCTTAAAAACATTTTTATTTTTTCTCCAAATCCAGATTTCTGTGGCAGACTGAGCTGCTGACTTTACAGGAATGGCCTCATAATCTGAACTTCAACTGTTCTGTTTTACAAGTAATCCATTCTAACATTTTATTGAGAAGCAGCAGCAGAAAGAGTCAAATGAGCCCAAAGTTCAACAAGCACTCGTTCAAATGAAGATGGAGATGGATTCACTGCGGAGAGAATCTGTCTGCGACACTCAGTCTGCTAACGATTGTGACTCTGTTCCACCAACCGTACTCAAGTCAAACCCCAAGAAAAGCCTCTTATTTTTTTTTTTTAAATTTTCTTCATTTAACCAGTTAAACCTCTGCGATCTCATTTTGAACAGGGAGCTGGACAGAAATCTGCAGCACACAACCACCTGGTTACACAAAAGTAAAGCATATTACACAAGTTTCAAACAATTTACAAAACAGTTTAAAAGCAATGACGCTGGCTGATAGAATCACACCAAATGCTGTTAAGAACCGCTTGAAAAAAGTCCAATGAAATAAGATCCGACATCCTGAGTTCAGACTGGAGCTGATTCCATGCTGCAAGAGCCGTCGAAGTGAAGGCTTGATTCCCTCTTTCTGCTGGAAAAAGTGGAGTGCAAAGAACAGGTAGGAACAGGTTGATGTAGGAGTAGAGTTTTATAGGAAATTTTGTAGTTCCGCCCAGAGTCCAGTTTCTTGCTGAAGGTCTTCAGATATTTATAGCAGAAATGCCTGACTCATTACAGGGTAACATTATGTAAAATCAACTTCTTTGAGTTTTACGTCATGTTATAACCAACATATCAGACGGAGGGTTACAGACTAGTCATGATGCCGATCCAACACCTTTTGTCTCTTGTAACACTAGTTAGAACCATCAGCCTTGCTGAACTTTTCAGCAACTTTTCTGGGATTGCTGGGAATTGATCATACTGGAGAGGCATTCTCAGGAAATCAGTTTTTTCCTGCTGTGAGATCTGTTCACCTGCTGCTAAACCCTCAACCAACCAGAAAATACACCTGCTGTGATAATGAAGCCAAGAGTCCATTCAAATGACCAAACATGTTACAGATTTACAGAGAGATAAAATGTAATATTACCAACACTGCTGTGGTGGTTCGTTGCACTCTACAGCTCTAATGGATTTCCAACTTTAGCCTTTCTCAGAATGAAGGAGAGGCTTTCTGTTCCCCACGCAGAGCATAATGTTTACACTTAGCAATGCAAACTATGCTAATCAATATCAGAAATGTTAAAAACTGTTTTAAAATTGTACTTATTGAAAAAAAAACCTTTGCAGTGTTACGATGTCACTGTTTTTATTGAAATATGTAGCAAAATCAATGACCAAGGTGGTAAAAATAGAGATTTTGGAAATGATTTCTGAATAAATATCAACAAGTTGAGGTTTAATTTAACAAACAAAACACACACACGCACACAGATCTCAGCCAAATGTAAACCTGTTTGATTTCTCTGTCTTCAATAAACTCCATTACTTTACTCAACCCCACCAGCTAGATCTCCTAAGCATAAAATTCAACATGCTTTCGAGCTTCTCTGCTAAGAGTAAGTGAAACACCTGAAAATAGTTTCACGGCCTTCCAACAGAAATAGCTGCAAGTTTTCGCGCTTCAAATTAAAGCCTCTACATCACCACAGAACTTTCCTGTGCAGATCAATGAACAACAAGCTCAGCTCAGGTCAGATTTCTGCATCAATACAACCACAAGGGTCCCTGCAGCTACACATTAAGAAACACCACAGCCTTACCTCTGCATGTCGCTGAGATATTGTTACAGCTCTATGTGAAATGATACCAGAGCGCAACCAATGTGACAGCAGGAAGCAGAGCAGAGCAGAAGGTAGGCGGAATTAACACTTCTGTAGGAAGTTATTAGAGGGAAAAAAACAGAAACCCAGAGAAACATTTGAATGAGTGACAAAGAGGAAACCAAACCATGACAGTATGTCCCAAATAGTTTGTGTACAGATCCAGGAAGAGTTCTCTCTGTGGATCTAATTTGATTAGCACTCTTTGCTTTTTAGTTCCATGTGCGAATGGTTTTATTCTCATCTGTACAACACTGTGGAGACACATAGCTATGGAGAGCCATTTCAGCCAAAATTAAATAAATAAATAGGGAAATAAATAAGTAATTGGCTTCTTTATTACTATTTATTTATTTATTTATTTATTTATGTATTTATTCCCAAGGAGAACGGAAAAATATAATTGAATAAGAAAAATAAGGAAATGAAAAAGGACAGACACCAATAAATGCAGGAATAAATAAATAAAATAAGTGAATGTATAAATGAATAAATGTAATTAGGAATAACGAAGTCAGATACTGATTTCTTTTTCTTTTTTCTTTTTTTTTACTTATTTAATTTTGTCTGAATTTGCTCTCCATATTTTACTGAGTCTCTTTCAGAGTCAAGTGACAAGAGGCAGAGTCATTCAATGATGTATTTATAATTGTTGAAGAATACAAATGCCTGCACCTTACATCAATATACAGCATAAAAAAAGTCATCATTGTAAACAATTCACCATGGATTCAATCACAAGAGATGCTGAAGATTTCTCGTGCAAATATTCTAAAAATGACACTATCAGTTAAACAAATGACACAGTTAGGAGGCAAAGGCAATAAGCAAAATAATAATCGACATTACATCCATAAGCTTAAAGAAGTAAAAAGCGTAAAAAAAATTTATTGTAGTGAAAAATCAGCTAAAGATGGATAAACACTCACTAAAGCATCATTTTCTTTGAAGAGTTTAAGGACAGTATTTCAAGACTTCAGGGAAAATGAAATATATGATCCAGTCTGCTCTGTTTTAAGTAACATTCTGTGAAGACATCAAGACTTGAATTAATCTTCATGTGTACGTCTTCAAAACTTGCACTGGTGGAAAAAAAATGGTCAAACAAATGTAAATATTAGACAAACATAACACAAGCAAACACAAAATGAACTGTTGAAATGAAAATGCTTATTATGAAGGGGAAATATTCACAGGAGTTGCTGCCTGTAACCAGCTGAGTCATCCTTAACAGGACATTTAATATCTGCAGCCATCACAAGGTTGTAGAGGATCCAGTTAAAATTATTCTAAGTATGATTTTTAAACTTAATCTGACATTTTATGCAGACATTTGTTGAGTTTATAAAATTCTTGATTGTTACTCCACCTTTAAGAAGGTTTTGTCTCTTTTGAGATCAGATAACATGACAAGAGTCACAAGAGCGACCTCTGGAGGCTACTTTTAAGAAAACTTCTCTTGTGACACGAGAAGGCAGAAACCAGTAGATAAGCAATAAATCGATTAATTGCATTATCAATTAAAACGGGCTCAATAAGTTCCATTCTGATGATTAATATTTTTCGAAGGGTAATTTTGTTTACAGAGACATAACGATCAATTTTATTTATGGTTTTGTTTGTGTGTGTGGTTTTTATGTCCATTTTGCTTTTTGATTGTTGTTGTGTTTTAATATTATATATTTACAATATCTTCCAGTTGTTGTGTTAAATCTTCTTTATAAAATTAATAGGTACTGGTCTTTGAGAGTGCCAACTTGCATTATTATGCCATTCTCAGCAAATCATATGAAAATGGTTTCAAAACAACAAATAAATAAATCATTTATTTATTGGGACAGGTTTTGTCATTGGAAAAGTTTGCCAAACATGTTCTTGATATAAAACACATATGGCAAAAATATATATATATATATATGGCTATTAAACAAACAGATCAGTACTCATTTTTGATGAAGGCAAATCAATTGTTTCATGAATTGTCTGTTAGTTTGTGGTTTGGTTTGCTTGGTTTTAGCTGAGGTCTGAATAATTACAAATCAGACATGTTCAAACAATTTATCAAAATCTGACTGAACATAAACTGGCTTTTCATAATCTGTCAAATCAGACTGATTACATGAGCCTGACCAGGAACTGCAGGTGTAAATTAGCATTCTTTGCTTTAACCTGGTACCATGCGTCTCTCCTTTCAAAGAGTTAATGAAATGTCCTACACTGTCTCTGTCTCAACAACAACAAATAAAACAGTATAAAGACAAGTTTAGATGGGTTTTGCCGTCTTGGAGAAGGTATTCAACCATGTCCCTTGGGGTTTCCTGAGAGCGTTACTTTCTGAGGGCCCCTTCAGATGTTCTTTAGGTCCCTGTGTCAGAGCTTGGTTTGTAGTTTGGACTTGGGTTGTGAGGATCTGTTTCAGTGGCCCTAACAACCATCTTGGAACAAGCAGAAGAAAATGGATGGATGGAAGAAACTCTTTGACTGAAATGTTGCATTCTGTGTTTATGTGTTACATTTGTCTGATGCGTAGATCTGTTTGACCTTCTGAAACATTTCAGAAAGTCTTAAACATTTCTTTAAGGCAAACAAAAGACCACTGATCTCTAGTGGATTTCCACTAGAGATCAGTGGAAATCCACTGATCACTAGAGATCCACTCCTGATCTCTAGTGGATTTCCACTAGAGATCAGGAGCTTTCAACCTGCGTTGCAGGGCTTGGAGTGGCAGATTGGCTTCCTGAATTCTTCATATGCAACATAAAGTAAATGAAGATGAAGAGACCTGCAAAACAGAAATAAGTAAAAAATATGTTCAGGTACAAAATAGTTACTGCATTAAATACTTTTTACTCTAAAAATGCCTCAACTAAAATTCCACTTTATTCACTCACATATGAAAGTTACAAACACTGAGTGACATACAGTCATTGAAGACTATTTTATTGGAAAAGTCACTGCTGTGTGCTGCTATGTGTTGGCTATAACAGAGCAAAGCCATTGTAATAAGTTCAAACCTTGCAGAGAGTTCAGGATGCAGAAGGCGTAGAGGCCGGGGGCAGGAAACTGGCCCAAAGAGAAGAAGATCAGTCCCCAGGGCAGGCCCAGCAGAACCATGAGAACCAGCAGGGTCACGATTTCTTTCTGGGCCGCACGGCGCTCTCTCTTTCCATGCTGGTTGACCGGACGTTGAGCAAACAAATGCATCTGGTTACTATACTCAGTCAAAAGAGGAGTAACAATCAATAAATCAATAAATCCATCCATCCTTCTGTATATTTATTCCTGGCTAAAATGGTTCGATGTAGAACTCACCAGACTATCCCAAGTGTCTGAGTTTATAGTCGGCAAAGTGAACTGGGCACAAGACGGCCCATGAAAAAAAAACAAACATCCCAGTTTTACTGAACCTCATTGAAAGTGTCATGGTTATTCTCCAAATATTGATTGCTGAACTCTTCCTAAGTTGAAATTTTAATATTGTTGTTTCTAAATGAATATGAACTTGTTTTCTTTGCATTATTTTGAGGTCATAAAGCACTGCATCTTTTTCCTTATTTTGACCATTTCTCATTTTCTGCAAATAAATATTAAAAGTTTTGCTTGGAATTTTGGAGACATGTTGTCAGTAGCTTGTAGAATAAAAGAACAATGTTCATTTTACTCAAACATGTACTATAAAAAGTAAAATCAGAAAAACAGGTAATTTTGCAGAGGTCTCTTAATTATTACCAGAGCTGTGTACATAAAGTTAGCTACCAGTGTACAGTATCGACTACACACTGTATATTTTATGGCGAAAGCTTCTGATAATTATTAGTTGTTTGCCTAGCTTGATGCACAAGCTAACATGAACTAATGTGGTTAAAATATTGAGAACGGCGCTTCTCATATTGATCATGTTTCACATGTTATTGTGTCATGTGGCGCAGCATAGCGCTCCGGTCTTGGTCCTGACTTGGTCTTAGGTTAGCTGGTATTGACTACAATAATACCACTGTCCTCTGCTGCAGCTGCATCAGAACACAGCAGGCTGGGACATATGTATCATAATGACAGGAGCCTCTCTTGTGTTGGTATTTAAAAAAATAATAATTTGTAAATTCTGCTGTTAACAATTACCTGCTTGGTAAAGTGGGTGCTCACAAACCATTTGATTGTCACTCCAAACATGATCACATTAAAGAGGAACATAATGCTGAAAAGTCCCAGTGTGGTCCCCAGCTTCACTCTGTCATCGGTTATATAGCATCTGCACAAAAAAGAAGCACAGTCACAGAAGAAATTAAATTCTGTAAATATAAAAATCGAGTGGATGGAAAAAAAATTTAGTAATATGTTGATAAATAAAATGCATATCTTAAGTTAAAGAACACACAAAGGTACATGGAAATCATTTTTCAAACAACAAATTTAGTGCTGTAAACGTCCTTCAGACGTTTACTTTACATTTCAGTTTCATTGGGCATAGATGACATCACAGGAGTACGGCCATACAAGTTCTTGTCAATGATCACCACCACTGACACAATGACCGCCGGAAGACCTGAAACACAACAACTGGTACCTTAGCTTATACCTAAAGACATTAACTTTCAAATTCAGACGATGCCACTCACCCCATCCCACCACGCTGAGTTTCAGCAGGTATCTCCTCACATAGACGTTGAAGACTTTGACCAGCAGAAGGTAGAGGTGGAAGCCCTCCAAGGCCATCCAGGTGACAGAGGCCAGCAGGGAGTAGTGAAGAAGAAGAGCCACATAGAGACAAAGCTCAGGGTAGGACGATGCTGCCGCCGGCTGGCTGGAGAGGAAGTGAACGTTGAGGAGGATCAGAGCGACTGCCAGGCTGATGTGGATCTTCTTGGAATCGTCTGCTCTGAGTTTCCTGTCAGACACAGAGCATATTCTCAAAAAGTGATAAATTCTGAATCAGTTTCCATCCTTCACATAAAGTGGAGGATGAAAAGAAGAAGAAGAAGAAGAAGCGATGACTAAAATAGAACTTGCACGTGAATGAAATAAAAGTAAATCAAATAAAGAACATCTGTAGCAAGTCAAACAGGGGAATGGAGAAGTCTGATCAGATAAAGAATAAAATGATGTGAATGCTGATAGGAACACTGTACCTTTTTATGATGAAGAACAAAACAGTGGCGACTAGAGCAAACAGAGAGATACCACAGCCGATGTAGGTGATGTAGAACAAGATCTCAGCGTCTTTGCTTGAGAGGTCTGCAGACACCTGAGGGAAAAAATACCTGGACATTTTGACATTGATCTGCAGCATTTTTGTTATTTCAGGCAAGTCAACGATTCTAAAATGTCAGAAATAAAATAGGTTATACAATAGGAGCAAAAAACGTTAACAGCTTTCCTTTTATTATTATTATTCTTGTGATTATTTAGTTTTCGTTAAATAAAGTGGAGCACAAAAACAATCTATAAAAATTTGGATATTTTTTTTTTTATTTATTCACAAAATATGTTTCAGAATTGGAAATTGAACTTCTTTTAAGAAGATTTTGGACATTGATTAAAGGTATTTCCTAATTGTTTTGAGTCTCTTGGGAGTTTTTTTTTTTTTTCGGGCACTTTATTACTGGAAGTTTTTTCCCTGACAATATAAATTTAGCCAATTTTATATTATCTTCATTTTCTCAACTTTTAAAACTGTAAGAAGTGAATTTGAAGACATTGAGTCAAGAAATAGCATTGAACTGGTTCTTTTTCTTGGGGGAAATGCCACGACGTTTCAGTTAAAATAAGCGGGATATATAGAGCTGCTTAATGTAACCACAGAATTACAATGTTAACATTTGAGTGTAAGTACACAAATTTTAATTCTGCGGTTACTTTAAGTGTAATATTACACGTATTACATGTAATATATGTTATTACCTTTGTGCTCTACAGATCTAACTGTCTTCATGCATTGGTAACTTTTAATTAGACTAGGAAACAACAAATCAAATGTAAATGTTGGCAAAGATTCCAGTATTGGATGTTATTTTACTATATGAAACAAACCTTACAAACAAATCAAGAATCAAATTTTTTCGTATGCCATTATCAAAAAAATAAATCATGCCTTCTCATGACCACTAGCTCTTTTTCAATAAACTAATCCTGCCATCTATTCAGGCAGAAAGTATCTTTTTACTGTGGCAGCATGGCGCCACATTCAGGTGTGTTTGTGTATGTGCAATTTATGTCGGAAAGAGCAAATTTTTATAATGATAAATTGTGTATTTATTAGCTATAACTGTGGACTCTAAGCCACAAAGTGCTTCTAGTTGTGGAATTTGGGGAAGTTGATTTGATTATTAAAGATTTAAATATGATGAATCGAAGAGTGAAGAATTGTAACAATCCCAGTAAAAGAAAAATAAAATGCTAGAGCTAAAACAATTAACTCTAAGGCTTTCTATCCAATTGATAATTGTAATGACATCTTCATTTTCCACATTTAATAAAGTGTAATTTACTCACTATACAAGGGAATTATAATGAATGTGCGAAGATATTTGGTGTTGACTGACGTGATAAAATGAGATACCTCCAAATGTCATTTTGATGAGGCTGAATAAATCCATTTAGACAGAAACCTCTTTCTTACCAGAAGCACACCAAAGTACGTGAGATGACTGGAGAAACATGTGATGTAAGTCCCATTTTTGACCGTTTTGTCACAATGTCTTGGAATGGTATCTGGTAGATCACACACAAAAAAAGAGCTGTTAGGTCTGTGATTACGGCTCATCAAGACCTCAGTCAGTTACGCAGTAAATAATTGGTAATTTTTTATGCTGCTGCTCACCATTTTCTGTTGTGTTTAGGAACACACAATTGGGCGTCAGTGTTTCCTACGACACAAATTTTCTGTTTTAGATAACTTTTAAAGTTATTTTTTTTGGCTCTCGTGGCCTTTATTTAGAAGTTGTTAAAAAAAAAAAAAAAAAGGCCAGGGAAGTTGATAATAAGAGAGGGGGAATACATGCAGCAAAGGTCATGGAACCGGGACTCAAACCCATGACAGACATGTTGAGAACTAAGGCGTCCATACATAGGTCATGCTTTACCCCTACATCCGGTAAGCACTTTTTTATTAGGAAAATCAAAATGAAGCCTGTATAATTTGGTGTCACACAGTAACAATACAGATTTACAGTGGCGACAATTCAATCAAAGAGAAAGCACAGTTACATTTATGTTTCCAGTGATTCTGATTGTGATCTCAACTGATTCCGTAAGTCCAGAAACGTCCATTCCACTGACACTCAGACCAATGAGTGTGTTCTCATACAGGTTCTCTAAGCCTTCCCCATTATCCTGTAATACAAAATACACTCAATTAATGGATGTGGATTTTTGTCCCGGACAGATTCAGTAAGAGAAATCTCTATTTCTCTTACTAAAACTCAATGGTTCAGAGTTCTGTTTTCAGATTAAAGCAAATTCTGCATTTTGTTTGGAAACCAGTTTGGTCTCAGAGTCTGGACAAAGAGTGAAGAATCATTTTACTCCATAGGATTTGGTAAACTCTGAGATTGTGTTTCATTGTTTAGTGTAATTTTACTTGTTCTTAGCCTTTGTACTGTTGAGTGGTGTTGTCACTTACTTTGGTTATTTCTGTTTGATAATCCTGTAAGACACTTTTATGCAGCTACATACTGTTTGTAAAGATGAATACATTTGATTTGACCTGAAGTCCAGTGATGGTTGGAGTTGCCATTTCATCTGCTGGTTCTGGTTGAACCAATAACTGGCTGGTATCAACTGGAGACTAAGTTATAATTGAATTATGAAACCTATGATTATATATAAAATGCTGTATGGCCATTACATTCTAAAAAGTTTGGACCACAAATGAAACTTGATGAAATTTCAAAATCTACATTTATTCTTTAAAGTGTGGCAGGTGTAAAAACATTTTATATTAAACTCAGATTTTGAGGTCTACGACTGTACCAACCACAGTGAACATATTCATGCAATCAACAGCAAATTTAACCTTCCCTGCAAAACCGTTGAAACCAAAACAACAGTACCACAAAAGTTCACTCAGTTTGTGTTTTGTCAGTCTTGGGGAACTGGTTTCTGACCTCATCTGGAAGCTGAACCGACCAGAATGCGACTGTATGATTCGGTCCAAGTTTCAGCTCGTCAGGCAGGTGAGCTCGGAATTTTTGGCCGGGCAGATCCTCATCTACAGAACCCTGCACCGATGAAGAACATGGAAACATTATAATGAACTTTAATGACTGAAATTAGGTGCACTTATTTGCAATTATGTACATTAAAAAGTAACACATGATCCCGTACTGAACACTGTATATTCTGACTGGTTAAATCACCCTGCAGGGTTGCACCTGCACCACCAGCTTTCTGTAGCAATCAAACAAACTTCTGATACTCATCCAGTTGGATATGGACACTCCTCTGGCAGAAGAGGTAAAACTGATTTAAACTGATTAACTTCCTGAAATAAATTCTGCTTCTTACTTACTCTTTGGTCATTGCATAAATAATTATCCAAAACCCTAAACCCTGAATATGGGTTTAGGGTTTAATATTATAAAACAATATTAATAATGAAATTATGAAAGAGGTCTGTGTCAGTGAAGCACATGACATGACAATCCCATCATCACTCTCCACATCCAAAAGACTTCTCTACAGAAGTCAATGCTCCACAAAACACCATTTGTACTACTTTCTTTCTTTTCATTAGTTTTCCTTTTGTTGCTTTGAATTTGAGTGAAAACTTTAAAATCATTCCATAGACAGCAGCATCACTTCCTTAAACAGAGCGCTGCTGTGTGACATGTTTGTTCTTCTGTGCATGCAGGTCACGTTGGGGTTGTAAACCTTTCACACAGAAATCTGAGTCTGGTCACAATTACTGTCAGGACAAAAGTTTGGGATTTTGACAAACAGGATCGAAATTGAGAATCGAGACCTGCTGGGTGAATGTACAAGATGACTTTTCAGGAAACCAGCCCTAAAGGCCCTGGAAGACCCCTGCTTTAGAACATTACTTCATTATTTGAAAGATAAATATGTTTTCATATCAATTTACCCAACCAACCCCATAATAACAGATTGAGAGAATTTGCCTTACCTCAGTGTCACTTAGATACAAGTTAATACCCTTGCCACTAGAGCCAGAAGGCCGATGTAAGAGAGCCGTAAAACCACTGGCCCTGATACATGATGTTTTGTTTACTTTTTCTTTCAGCAAAACATCCTCACAGGTCTTAATTGTTCTAGTGGATAAAAAAGAAAATTACAGCGTTGCTGATACAGTTGAGAGAGTTACAATAAGCAATATAGAATGCAACACTTACTGGAGTTTGTCACATTTTTTTTTTTTCACCAGACATTGGCTCACATTTTCCATGCACCTATTAATTGGCTTGCCATCTGTAGAGTTATTTGTCATATATTACCTTTTT
>CAEGAD010079921.1:0-65948 GCA_903067055.1 Poeciliopsis paucimaculata | reverse complement strand
ATGTATGTATGTATGTATGTATGTATGTATGTATGTATGTATGTATGTATGTATGTATGTATGTATGTATGTATGTAAGTAATAAATAGTTGGTCTATTATTTGCCCTGCAGTTATCAAGTAAAATGGACTCCCACTCAGATTTGGGTAAGTAAAATAAACTCGGAAAAAAAAATTCAGTCCATACAGTTAGGAAAGAGATAGAAATGTCTGTTTTAGATCTTAATTACAGCTGTGCATTACAGTGAATTCTAAGAGAATATGTTTTTGTTACGATTTCAGATGAGTACACATTTTGTATTGTATAGTAAAAACTATGTGTTTGTAATAGCTGTAAAGAAGTTTATTCTAAGTTGATTTAGGAATTTATATATAAATTGTGCAGCCTATGATTTTTGTGTTTTGTAATTACTATGAATTAAATATTTTGTTTATCAGATTAGCATGGTTCAAAGGAAAAATTATTTTAACACTCGATATAAACACTTTTATCCAGCAGAGTGGCAGAAGCTGCCTTTCAGCTCCTGGACTGAATCTCATGTGAGCTCATGGCTGAAATCCATTGGAATAAAAGAAAATTACATACAAAAGCTGAATGAAGCAGAGGTGACTGGATCAGTTCTCACAACTCTACAGAGGGATTATCTCAGCAAAACCATTGGAATGAAAAGTGGCCAAATTGAACATTTACTCAAGAAAAGAGATGATCTATTAAAGACAGAACAGAGCAAAACAAATACAAAAACTGTCACAAGTAGTAATACAGGACATGACAAAAAAGTAAATGTTTTCGTGTCAGAAGGAACAATTGACAGGAAGGTGCAAGACGAAGGCACTAATGCATGCAATGACATTGCAAAGTCTGGAGTGGGTTCCTGTGAGTATCGAAAATTTGACCAGCGTCCAACAAACTTCAGATATGTGAAGCACAATTCGCTTCCCCCAGAGACAGGACCTGAAAACATGATTGTTCCATGTCATGAATATAAGTCACTAGAAACTGCACACAAACTGGACTCAAAAAGACTGAAAACAAAAGTGGCAAGTGAAGTCCTAAGATTTGCATGTGCCTGTATGAATATGAGAGCCAATGGAACAATTCATTTTGGAATAATGGATAAAGTCAAATCCTCTCACAAGCATGGCGAAATCATAGGGATACCAGTCCAAAGTCAAGAGGATTTTGTGGATGCATTAGATTACATCGAAAAATGTTTTAAAGGCTCAAATCACCAAAGTGATGCTAGGAAATGCATCAGGAACCCTTGCTTCATTGAAGTTCTTGATAAGGAGAATGCTGAGAAGACATGGGTTGTTGAATATGACGTTGTTCCAAAAGCCAGCATTGTTAAAGATAAACTATACTCTGTTGGTGTCCCAAAGTTCTCGGAGAAAGATGGTAAAGTGAAATGTGAAGAGCAAATCCCGTATCACCGGGTCGGGGCCAACACACCACGGATATCTGATGACGAACTAATTCGTTTCATTCAAGATCTGAGAGAGAAGGACCAACAAAGGGCGGAGGCTGAGTCCTCAGCCAACCAAACACCTCTGGAATTCAGAGAAGACCAGAAGAGAAAGTTGTCCATCCTTCTGACAGGAGGGAAAACACACATGGACAATTCTCTCTTTTACATTGTTGTGGCAAACAAAATACAGCCAGAAGATCTTGACAGCATAACCTTCTTGGTTAACATGAATCTTTTTTGTGTGTTTGACTTTGACCCTGATTCTGAAACATCTGGCCTTTATGGTAAATACAAGGAGCAGAAAGCTGTAACCCCACATTTCCTCAATGACTATGAAAACAACAAAAGACTGGAAAATGCTGAACTTATTGCTTCTTTGAAACTTTTTGACCGAGTTAGTTGGATCTATTGCAATGGCTGAAACAACTTCCCTGGCAACAACGTTCCCTGTGATGAAGAAACTTGGATCAAGACAAGAAAAAAAAAGATGAAAAAAGCTGTGTCGCTAATCTGCAATGAAATCCTCCCCAGGAATTCATTCGTTGTTCTCTTTTTATTGATGTCTGATGTTGAACAGCCTCTTGTTGAGACTTTTCATGAGTTTTATGCAGAAATGAATGGGCATGATTGTTTAGTTGTCATTTCAGAGTCAAAGGAAAACTATAGAAAATGGTCAAGTCTTGCTCAAGTCTCTTGTCCCATTTCTGCACTCAAAGAAATCAGCATTGTTGACATGCCACTGAGTCATGTGGATGCAACAGTTCAAAGCATTCAGCTATCAAAGAACCAACCAGAAAGGAAACTACCAGTCTCAAATGGGGGTTTGTGTTTCCTAAAGTCTGTTGACGAGGCTATGCTAGACTCTTTGGAGATCATCACCATTGACCACTGTGAAGACACAAACCTAGAAATCATGAGTGATGATGAAATCAAAGAAACTGAACTTTACTTCTACCGTGGTGGAAAAATTAACTGGATTAACTTCTGGCTTGCTGAAAAGCATAAATGTGGAGTCATCATTGAACGAGATGCCTACAAAGAGGCAAGTACAATCCTGGACAATGTGGTTCATCGTCACAAAGCTGCACGTCCCATTGAAAGTGTGAACATATATCATCATCCTGGCAGTGGGGGAAGCACAGTGGCACGGCAGATGCTCTGGAGTGGAAGGACAAAAGTACGATGTGCATTTGTGAAACAGTCAAAAGAAGTCACCACTGTTTGTGAGCATGCAGTGAAACTGAGGGAACACAACGAGAATGACAAAAACAACTGTCTTCCTGTGCTCCTCCTGCTGGAGGACCAAAATCCAGATTACATTGATGATCTTCGACGACATCTTGGAAATGTCATTGCAATCAAAAAGATAAATCCCTCAATGTTGTGCTTCATCCTGCTCATCTGCAACAGATCAAATGACCCAGAAAGAATGTGCAGGGCATCACCATCTCAAACAGTAGCGGTCACCCACAAACTGTCAGATCGGGAAAAATCTTTGTTCCTGGAAAAAAGTGAGGAACTCAAATTTCAGTTTGAAGACTTGGACTTCAACTTCATCCTCACGTTTGTTCTTATGAGCAAAGAGTTCCAACCAAGCTACATAAAAGATTTTGTTAAAAATCTTTTAGATAAAATTGATCATACATCACTGATCACTCGCCTCATCAGATTTGTGGCTTTACTAAACTGTCATGTAAAGGATTCCTACATTTCTGTGTCTCACTGTGAGGCGTATCTTGGCATTGGTCTGCAGGTGGTTGGAATTCGGTACCATGCCTTTGTTGATCATCTTAGTGATGAGGCCAAATTAATTTTCATCCACCTTAGAGACAGTTCAACACACATCCAGTCAATCCGTATCATTCATCTGCTTGTGGCCAAAGAAATCCTGAGCCAGCTCTCTGTTAATATGCCTCAAAGCCTTATTGCCACAGAGCTCATCAAAGATGATGTACTCATCAATCATAGGTTTGACAGAGATCAGTTTCTTAAAGTTATGAGAGCTCTCTTCATTAGACGTAATAAAAGAAGCAGAGGAGATCCAAAGGACACAACATTTTCTCCACTAATTGAGGAAGTCCAAACTGAGGAAGGTGGTGTTCAGAAAGCTGTTGACTTGATGAAAGCTGCATTCATAGCTTTGGGAAAAGATCCTTATGTGGCACAACAACTTGCCCGGCTGCTTTACACCCATAAGAGATTTGAGGAGGCTCTTGAGTGGGCACAGGAAGCAAAATCATTGTCTCGCCATGACACATTCATCCTTGACACACTGGGTCAAGTGTACAAGTGGTGGTTTTACCACTTGTATGACACCCTTGAAGAAAAAGACCCTTCACCAGAGAGGGGAGTTGAAATTATAAGCATTGCCCTCAAAGGAATATCTGCTTTTAGAGCCTCTGAAAAAACACCAAAGAAAGAGACAGTCAACCTTAACAGTTCATACTATGGAGAAGTGGATGTTGGCTGTAGGCTGCTGAAATTCTTGTCAGGAGTTGATGTTTTTTCAAAAACAACCGGATATTCAGAGCTGATGAGCTACTTACTAACAGACTACATACCAGAAGAAGTCAAAATACCCTGGGAGAAATTTCATCAGCAGCTGAAAGGGTTGGAAAAGAGCTTGAGACAAGCTCTGGAGTGCATTTCTGAAGACCTGAGCTACTTTCAGACTGACATTAGTGAAGAGGATGAGGAACTTGATGCAAGAGATCCAGAGCAGGTTTACAATCCAAGAGAATGGTTGACAAGGAAAAGTGCCGTATATGCTGGATTTTTCTGTGGTATACAAGAGGAGAGCAATAAGGCATCTGAAAACCTTAGCACTGATACAAAAAATCTTGGAAATGTACTCTCACCTTTCCAAAGACAGATGAGGACCTACAAACTTGGAGGAGGAAATATTACATCCATCCTCTCTTTACTTTATGACAAGAAACCACAGAGGGCAGGGAAAAAACTCGAGGAAATTATGGACATGTATCCAGAAAACCTGACATGGAAGGGCCTTGATGAAACAGAGCTCACTAATGTCATTTTTTGTCAGATAGCTCTGAACTGTATCCTACCTGGATCCTCAAAGCTCTTATCCCTCAAGCAATTACAAGATCTCAGCAAGGGATTTAAGACGAAAGGAAAATACATGTCATCAGCAAGTGCCCTCTTTCTTCTCTCTCTCCTGTTTTGGCCAGAAGACAGTAAAGATGTGAGTTCTGCTGATGTCCAGATACTTCTGTTGGCCATTGATGCCCTTCAGAGACTATGTGAACAAAAAATCCAACACATGTCTCAAAGAAAGAGCAGAATAGTCACACACTTCTTCCTTGCAAAGGCAAGAGGTCTAAATAAGATTGTCCACAGAAGTGCTATCGAAAAACAGATCAAAGGAACTCTGAGTGAGAGAAAACTAAAATGGCTTGGAGGAGAAGTTTGGAAAACCAGGGAAGTCGTGGAAAAACTGAAACGGATTGAAGGGTGGACAGAAAATGAAAACTTATATGTCCAATGTGGGCATAAAGACAGCAAAATAAGAGTCGTTCCTCGATATTCTGGGTCCTTACCGCATGGAAATGAAAAAGTTACTTTCTACTTAGGCTTTTCATTTGATGGTGTAGTTGCTTGTGACATTCAGATGATGAAATAATATTAACACTGAAAATATCTTATCTTAAATTATCTTAATCTGGAAAACAGATGACCTGCACCAAAAAGTTGCAGCAAAATTAAAATCCTTTATTCTCATTTACTGACTAAACTGAATGTGTGCAACAAAGATGGACAAGTTAAACTGAGCAGTCATATTCAGTAAGACTTTATTTTAAAATTCACCTTTTTAATATGTTCACAAATCAATAAAACCAGGGATGCTGATGTTTTCTCAAACATGTTTTGTTTTCATATAATAAGTAACAGGATTCCTTCACAAAGAAGATTATGTGTGGAGACACTTTCTGAGCAATAAAAGTTAACAGCTGTTTTCCTTCCATGAGCAAAGTGAAATTGTACCAAATAGTAAAACATTGTGCAAACAAGAGAAACGAATAGAATTAGAACTAAGGATACAACTACGGTCTTGTACACATCCTGATTTAGAGTTAAATATGTTTGTTTTTCATTTACTTTTAAAGGTTTTGAGGTATCTTTAAAGTTATATTGTCAAGTGGTCTTACTAGGGCTTTGAATACTGTTATCATTAGTGTTCATTGTTTTTTAATCAAGTTCTGCAAAGATCATTGTTCTAACTTGAATAAATTTTACTTTACTTTTTGAATTATACATAGTTTGTCATAATTTGTGAAATGATGGTGTGATAGCTGCTGGATGAAATGTCTTCATACAAGCATTCAGCTTCTATGCACTTCAAATAAACTTCCAGAAAACTGCAAAACAGCTGAAAGATTGAGTTCATTTAAACCAAGACCAAAAACCCACCTGTGGAGAGTTGATTTTGAGCCATAATAAATGGAATATTGACCAATACATTTTATTATGTACTGATGATTCTGATGATGGCATAAAGCTATATTAATTGTTTATTTGTTTTGTTTTCACGATGCAAAGCTCAATGAACTGTTGTGTTGCTGAAATGTACTATACAAATAAACTTGATTGATTGATTGATTGATTGATTGATTGATTGACCTGCACAGCCCCACAAACCTTGCGAATTACTTGTTTTATTGTTACTTATAAACGTAAGTAACATATATAAGTCACTTATAAATGTAACTTAAGTTACATATAGCTTATATGTAACTTATAAGATCCATCTATCTTTGATGGATAGATATTGATGCAATTTTTTTTTTGTTTTAATACCCCTAGCAATCAAGAGTAAGTAAGACGGATCAAAACGTGTGTGCAGCTGTTTACACCCATTGCTGCTATGATTTTTAATACCTTTTTACATGAGCAAACTTATTCACCTGTATTTCATTTATTGCTCAATGGCAACAATGTAATTGCAAAATTGTGATTCTTCAACATTATAGACAAATATCTGCATACATTGTGCACATAATGGAAATGTAGCTATTGTTTTTTTAAAGGAGTATAAACCAGTGAGGACCATTCATTGTATCCAAATTGCTTAAAGAGACCTCTTTTATATATTTTTTTGTTTAATCTTGAAAATGATATTTTTATCCCAGTGAGTTCTTATCGTCTTTAACTAAAGATGAAACAGTATTGTACGAAAACAGAGCCACTAGAAGATAAATCTGTGGTTTTGTCCTAGCAGTCTGTATATTTAACATTATATAGCAGTCTGTATATTTAACATTATCTAGCAGTCTGTATATTTAACATTTATACTCAACCAGGAGTATCTACATAGCATTCGTTTTAATGTAGACTATACACAAAGGAAAACCTTTCTGAGATGGGTTAATTTTTAAGTAAAATGAGAGCACAATTTTTTTTTCTACAAATGTTTGAACTGATCATAAAGATCCTTTCTTTGACCTATTTAAAAGTGCCTCCAGACAACATCAGAGCTCATTAAGAAATAGGAAGGAATTTGTCATGTAATTTGGGACTAAATCAATAGGAGACTGTTGCTTTTACCGTAAACAAACAGAACCAGTTGCTAGCAGCCCTCACCAAAAAGCCTAAGTGACATCAGTCCAAAAGCAATGTGTGCTTTTGAACTGATGAACTGAGGTGGAATACACCAAGGCAAATTTTATGTAAATGAAGTACAAATTTTATGTACTTTATGTACATAAAATTTGCCTTAGGACCCATGGGTTGTAAAGATCATGTGATAACAGGCATGTCATATTTGAGGTCCGTTTTTGTGTGCTTCTTAACACCACACAGCTCTTTAGTTTGCTGTGTTGATGTCTCCTGTTGTATAATAATCAATACAAGGTAATATACTACAAGTGGCCTGAAAACTTTTGGGGGGTATTTTTGTTTTATTGTGTACAATAAAGCAAACATCCAGAAACTGAATTTGAGCAGTTTTACTACACTGATGTCATAGTAGTGATCAATCTTGAACAAGGGAGTGAAATAGTTAAACTGAGTGAAAGATGTTACAGGTGAGTTGTTATAAATGATTTAAAAATGACCAGAATGAATGAACAGATAAATGTCACTCACTGAGACTTGTTCTAGTTCCTCTCAGCATCATTATAAAATAAGTATATTAGTTAAAAAGTCAGGCGGTCACATCAATATGAAAACCTTTTAAAAGGTAAAACTAAGAATAATCTGTTATGGTTAATGAAACAGCAAACTAACCACAATAATCAACACTTAGACATTAGAAATTAGGCAAAAACAGCCACAAGGGTTTTCAAATTCTTTTTTTTTTTTTTTTTTTTTTTTGTCTCCATCTGCTGGATAACTTGTGGTACTGACTTTGTTTATCATTTATAATCAACAAATCAATACACACTCAATATTTGCTTCCTTTTGTTAGAAAATAATTGATGTTGGGAAAAATTGTTTCATGCCTGCCAAAGTTGGAAGCAGTAAGTTATATTGCATGCACTGAACCTAAGGAACATTTATTTGGTAACATTTATTTTCAGGATTTTAAACTTGCCCCTGCTGTCTGTCGACAGTCCAGCACATTATGACCAACTCTTGTATGGCCCGCACAACTGTACAGTTGTAAAAATTCTTATCACCTCTTAGTATGTTGAGAAGCACTTCAGTTGAAAGGTTTTTAACCACAAACACATTGAGAAGTAAAATATTGGCGCTCATTATTAAGTGAGTGATGCGAACCCACAAGATCCCGGAACCTTTGTTGTAGACGTTGATTTTTGTCGGACATATTTTTGAAAGTACACGTTGGCTCCAGGCAGGAAAACTGGCTCAGCCTTTAGGTTTCCCCCTTTCTTTCTTTTTACAATTAGCCTCAAATTCAGACATATTGGATCCCGATCAACAACAAAGCAACAGCGAGCATTAAAACACGTCCTCCTGTTAGCCTGTTTCCTCCGATGCTAGCTTCCTCCGTGCAGCAGCAGGATGTTTTCTTCCCAGACTTCGTCTTTCCAGGATTCAATCGACGTGGAGGAGAGAGATGAATTTGACAGCGAAGATATTGTTGGATACAGCCAGAAAATTCAGCTGAACTGCTACTACACCATCTATCTTTATCAGGGCACAAGGTAATGATTAATTTGTGTTTTTGCAGCTGCTGCTTTTGACCGATCTGACGCTGTTTATTGTTCATGTGGTAGTTAAATGATTGTATTTGCTTTCCACTTCAATTAAACCAGGGTTTATTGTTGTGCAGCAGTCCTCTTTGTGCACGTATAGACTCAATCATGCATATAAGATGTAAGCAGGTGATGAGTAAACTGTTGGTCGTCTTAGATCTGAGGCCTGTGCAGAAAATGTGGCGTGGAACCAGAGACGTGCAGACTCCACAACAAGTCACGATGACTTTAGGTAACACAGGAGCCATCCATCCACCGTCTCGCTTTCTCAGTGGCTGTCACTGTTTTTTGTTTGTTTGTTTATTTTTACTTTGGGCTTTCAGTGGAAATCCAGCCAGCATGGACTCATCGTGGCTGACTTCACTCATGATTTTGTTCTGATTTCTCATCAGTGCAGTTGCACTGCTTCCTCATCTGAACAGTGTCCCCCCTCCAGAGTGTGTTCAGGGATGATAACCCTGATAATCTGGGATTATTTGTGATCACCTCGCTTTCTCCATATTTTTTTCATCAATTTGAGTGGCTTCCAAATTCTTCATCGTCTTTCCCGAAGGCTTGAATCTTAACCACCTCTTTTCTCATTTTTATTTTATTTTATTTTTTTTTTGTCCACAGCTTGACACTAATTGACAGCAGCCTTCCTTCAGAAGCAGAACCAGAGCTGCGGACCTATATTTCAAGGCGACTGAGTAAAGGAGCTCTTCTTGGAGGCATGGGCAACATTGCCACTGTGGAACTGAGGTATTAATTAACAAACCATTAAATTAAAATGCCTGTGATTGGGCTGTGAGAGAAATCTGAGCTCGCCAAAGACAAAAAGCTGCAACACTGAAGAAGTTGTATAAAATGTTTCACAGAAGAGAGAAGTTGTTTGCTTTTTTTTTTCTCTTTTTTTGCGTTGTACAGATAATTAACATAAATAAAACCCAATAACACATAATTTCCTAGAAATTTTCCCAACTTCAAAGATTTCCATGCCATGAATGTTCAGGAGTTTATTTCAAGTTTTAATTTTAATACTAGCTTTGCTATGGATAAATGGTGTTATTTTTTATTTCAGCAGATTCAAGCTTAAAAGCAGAGATTTTATGCTCTGATACCCCTAAATAAAATTCAATAACCAATTGCCTTCCCAGGTCACACAATTAGTCAGTGGAGCCAAATTGTGTGTAAATAAGACAACACATTCCACAGATCTGACATCTTTATGGAAAAGTGCCAAGAAGAAAGGAAAACATAAGTTTTGTTTGCAGTTTGTCCCAAATCATGCAGAAGAAACACCACACATATTGCCAGATGAAAAAAAATTCTCATTTTCTTTTAATAAATGTCTTTTTTTCTCTGCAGTCTTCCAGAACAGGCAGTCGGCTGCTACTGCTGTCTCCTGGAGCAGGAAAGGTCTCCAGAGCAGCCGGACGCTGATGGAAATGGATACGTCATCTGCTTCATGGGGGGCTCCGAAAAGGGACTGAACTTATATCCTTTCTTTTGTGGAATAAGCAAAAGCTACAACAAAACTTAAAAAATTTACTGTCTTTATATAATCCAAATCCTTCTGAATTCTGTTCAATTCTTTGACTTAAACTACATTTAGATTAGAGCTCGATAAATATGTCCAAGGCCTACACAGCAGCCTTCAAACTCCAGAGGTGGGAAGATGTGATAAAGTAAAGTTTTCTAGTCGTATTTCAAGGTTGCCTTTTTTAAACTTCTTACTGTGTGTTTGTTGTAGCTGCAGAACCTTGAGACTGAAGTTCGCCCCTACCTGAGCCGCTGGTACGAGGAGTCGGTCATGCACATTTATCGAGTAGTGCAGCTGATCCAGAGCAACATCAGCTTCCTGCTGCATGCTGTGAGTCGTCTCTTCTAACCGTCAGAGTGCATAAAATTCAACTGCATTTAGGCTCTAATGCTGAGATTTGGAATTACAGTATTCTGGAATTAGATGAAAAATGTCCCAAAATTTCCTTTAATTATATAAAATTATCTTTTTCTTTTTTTCTTCTTTTTTTTTTCAACAGTTTATGATTAGTAGCTTACTCCTCTATGTAGGAAAGATAATATAAAGTAGACTGTGCTGGTTGATGGTGACATTTTATCATGGTTTTGATTTTTTTATTTCTACTTTTAAGATTACAAAAAATCTGCTGACATCTTCCTATTAGTTCAGTAACCAAATCACGCATTTTGACTTCCCATTAAGTCCCTTAGTTGGAATCAACCTTTTACCACTAAATGGTAGTGGTAAAAGTACCTAATAGACTCATAGAGTGGGAATTGTGTCAGCTTTGAATTATGTTTTGACCTCTGTAAAGCGGTAATACTGATTATGTATAAAGAGGTGAGACTTCCAGCTTCTTCTATTCACTGCTACGTTTTAGAACATTTAAGGGAAGCTATGCTGATGAATCAGGTTTTAGAAGAAAAAAGCTGAAAATGTTGATAAACACCCTATTATAGTAACAATGCTATGATAGAAAGGGAGAGAAATTATAATTCCTTCCTAAAGAATGCTAGAATCTCTCTTTCATTACTGTGTAAATTACAGCTAGACTGAGTGTCACTCTTTGAGCCTTCACTACCCTCATCACTGCATTTTCATAAAAACCTTTGCTTTATGCATTCACACTCCAGCAAGACCAACTGAGAAGACCGACTTTCTTCTTAATTGGTCATAGTGTTATGCCCGAGTTTGATACCATCACTCTTCTGCCCCTTTTGGTTCAATTGTGGCCTGCCTTAAGTGCACTCTTCCTTTTTCTTTTTTTTTTTTTTTTTTTTTTTACTTATTTCTCAAGTTTGCAAGTGACTATAATGAGAGATGCATTTCTTTTCCTGTCCATGCCCGATGCAGGATGCAGAGCCTGAATTCATTACCTGAGGCTTCAGATGATTTTCAGGTCTGTGCAGCTTAGAAAGTCGACTCTTGCTGCAGGTCAAAGCTACTGAAATACTTCTAGAGTTTTATCTATTGGCCTTGTGGGTGTCACTTTACAGTAATGGTGCTTTACAAGATATTTTAGTTACCTGTGACTTGAGCTCAAGTTCATCATAAAAAACGGACGGCCTGTTCCTCTTTTATTTGTGGAACTCTGTTGTTCACATTAGTAAACCAAGCAGTTATTATGTGGACAGATGTCCCTCCAGCTGCTGTATCCTTTGAATTTCCCTCTCATTTTCAGTTTCAGCTATGGATTTTTTTTCTTCACGCTATTTTTATTCAAGTTTAAGTCTTGCATAGCTTGCAAATCCTGCCTGAACTGCTGCTTTAAATGTTCATTTACCACAATCTCCTGAAGTAGCTCCAGTGCTTCTCTGCAAGACACAATGTTTTCCAGAACAACACACTCCAGCTGCTAAACTTCTCTTCCTGCAGGCTCTCAGTCACACACACGTGGAAATTACCAATTCGGACGAGAGGACAAAGGCCGACGTGTCCAGGTGTGCGACGTTTTTTCGGCCCTCACAGTAAAACTACCACGTGTGTAAATGCCTGTGCAGCGTGTAACAAGTCTCTCTGTGTGTCAGGTTCATTAAAGCAGCCAGTTTGCAGGGCCTGTCTCAGCAGGACACCACCACAGCCTCTCTGTGCAAAGCCATGTCGGAGGACACACAGGCTGATGTGGTTATCGACTGCTCCTCCAGCCCGCCCACGCTCACTAACACGGGTGAGACACGTTTCAGGAATGTACGCAGACGCCTTTTATAACCACTGTGTGTCCATGTTTGCTCTTTGGTTTGCTTGAGGTGCAGTTGTCATCTGCACAAGTGTACGTGGTACAAACTGCATAAAGACCACAAGTTTTTGGCAATGTATTTGTAGTAGACATGCATATGTCCAAAATCTCTTTTTCAGAATAAATTAATCACCAAAAGAAAATCCACCCTATGAAGGTTTTTGCTGATATATCACACATTAAAGGCTCTAGCATTTCTCTTCCAAACATGCAGTGTGGACAGGATCACATGCACTTCTGGTAATTAAGACACTAAATCCCTCTGTGAGCCTAATCAAATGTTTTCTGTATTCAGTCAGTAACCGTTTCTGCGACGGCTGGATTCAGGCGTTTCTAAATGCTGCAGAGCGCTGCAACCCCTTCCTGCTCAGACAGATTCTGGAGAACTTCAAGCTGAAGGTGAGAAATATTTACGCAGAGCGTTTTCTGAATCCTTTGCTCTGCAGGATCCTGCTGAAGATAAGCTGTTAGATTTTATCATCATTGTGCAGTTTCTTGTAAAATAATTCATACCCCTGGAACTTTTTCACATTTTGTTATAAACTTCAATGTATTTTCTTGGGATTTTACGTGACAGGCCAATAAAAACTGGGATCGCAATGTTAAAAGAAAATGGACATGTGCAGCAAACATGAGACCAACATCAGACAAGATGAGTTCCACTTCAAACATTGTGTGATGGGAGCATAACACCTTCGCCTCGCAGCAGGACAGCGACTCTAAACATGCAGCCAGAGCAACAATGAAAAGGCTTTGATCAAAGCAGATTCATGTGTCAGAATGGCCTAGTCAAAGTCCAGACCTAAATTCAGATTTTCTGCTAATAGCTGATGGAAACATGATAAAGATATTCTTAAAAAGAGTAATGTGGACTTATTAAAAAAAAGTTTAATACCTGCTTAAAGGTTGTTATTTCCAAAGGTGCTTTTAATTTGGAATCATATTCTAATTTATTGAATATGACTGTATAAGATAAAGTCCCAATAAAATACAAAACACTCATACAAAATGTGAATAAGTTCAAGTCGTATGAATACGTTTGTATGATTAACTTCACTCAGTCTGCTGGAAATGCAGCATCAGTTCAGATTACTTATGTTTTAAAAAAAAGCAAGCTGCTTTGTGAAACAGTAGATCAGGACTTTCAGTTCCTCCTCTCCTGTTATTACTTCCCATAAGCATTGTTAGTTTCCTGCTTTGTTTTTATTTTTGTTTTGTTTTTTTTCTTCCCACTCGTTACTTCCTCTGTTTGAACCACCTCCGCCGCTCCACAGGCCATCCAGGACATGAACAGCTTGAAGCGTTTCGTGCGTCAAGCCGAGATGAGTCACTACGCCCTGTTCCGCTGCTGCCAGTTCCTGCAGGGCTGCGGGAACGGAGACGTGCTGCTGCAGAACGCCCGGGCGGAGCACAGCGACCTGCCCGAAGCCTGCAACATCATCGCCGTCCTGGATGAATTCCTCAGTGAACAGGCTCAGGCATGATCCGCAGCTTCCACTACATCCAATAGCTCCACATTTACTAATTTTAGTTAAAAAAATAAATAAATAAAATAAAAATACTGTTAAAAATGTGAGAAATGAGGCAGCAAACACAGTAAACTGAATTTATGAACTACGATGATGATGGTGCTACTTTTGCTGCAGGAGTTCGGACAATTATGGAAAGGATGTAGAAATGAATTTTATAAGATGAAAGAAAATAGGATACAATCTTAGATGTAAATGTTGAGTGTGTGCACAAAGAAACGGAGAAATAAATATTACTAATAGTTCTCACAGAGTTCCCACTAAAAAAGAACCAATATACATAACTGGGGTAAAATTATGTCCAGCAATATTTTATATATCAAAATAGCTCTCTAAATTATTTAACTGCTTTCTTTTGAGAATGATGCACAAATCACTTTTGAGCATTTTGCTATATAATCCACCCAGTTCCTGCACTACCTTCTCTCCTCTGATATTGTGTTTATATTTGTGCTGATGACGACTTTTTTTTGTTTCCAACTGTGGGAATGCTTTGTTGTAATTCTGGTGTAATAGTTCCAAATACTGTAAAATGTGATTATTTCCAGGAGTTTATGGGAGTTTATGTAGATAATTAGACATGGATCATGCATTTAAAAAAAAAGCTAATAGTTGATAAATAGTTGTAACAATAAGCTCAGAAGGTTCTTATTAAATATTGTCCAAAGTATGTAAGAGAGCAATATTATTGTTGGTGTTTAATTTTAACCGCTGATGTGTGAATAGGTTGTTTTTGCTGTCGTTGAGAATAGTGTGACTGACCCATGATGTATCTGTTTGGATATTTCTGTACATGCAGCCCTCTGTTCTAAATATTTTTTGTGGTTGTCTCTAAGATGATGGAAATAAACACAGCTAAGTTGCACTGTTCGTTTCAGAGAAAAGGACATTTAAACAGAGATGATTGTTTTAAGATTCAGCTGACATCCCATTGCTTTTATCTTGGATTGCACAAATCAGAAGCATATTAATTCATGAAAAAGGGGCTTAAATAACTGTTTTGTGACAAAACGCTACTATTGCTTTCTAATGTCAGTACAGTCAGGAGAATCGATCAGGCGTAATATTATTACCACTAACGGGTGAAGTGAGTTTTACCGCTTCGTCAAGAGAGTTGTGGGCGGGAGGAGTATTTTGGTCAACAAGTAAACATTTCTCCTTAATGTTGATCCAAAGAATTGGGGAATATCACAATTACATAGACGAAAAAGTGATAACTAAAAAAAAAAATGCATTATTTGTGGTGCTGGGGAGGCGTAGGGATAGAGCACAACCCACATATCGAGAGCGGAGTCCTCGGCACTGTCGTCGCAGGTTCGGTTCCCGGCCTGATGACCTTTTCCTTTCATCGCCCACTTTCCTGTCTTAACTACTCTCAAATAAAGGTTGTCTGAGCCAAAAAATAATTTAAGTTGCTGCAAAAATGCAGTGCGAATGCTGCAAGCTGAATATTTTTGAAGACTTGCATAAAGCAAAAGCCTGTAAAATGGTTATGGAGAAACTGTGAAATGGAGTGAAACCATTCAGCCAATGCAACTGTAAGGTAACAACAGTTTGTAAGAAAAAACAAACTGCACAGCAAAAGCAAACTTACATACTAAATATATTATGAAGGCTTTCACTAGCAAGTTGAGCAGCAGTAACATACCCCATGTAGTGTGAAGTTGGAATCAGGGTAGAAAAAGGATGGTTGGAATGATGAGGATTTGTGGCAATGTTTATGGTAAAAGTAGAAAACATCTTCATGGTATAAATCATTAAAATTCTATGTTGATGTTCTATTAAAAATCTTTTAAAAACTATTTTTAAAAAATCTATATTTGAGAACGCTCCTTAGTTCTGGCCAAACCGGACATTAAACTCTTTCTAGGTTGAATCCCTCATTCATTTCCCAAGCATTCCCAAAACTTAGTGCATACATTTACAAAATATAAATAGTGACCAAATATTTGAGACAGATTTTATGATTTAACAACGATGAAGTAAAATCTACTCAGACATTGATTATCTGGTTGTTTCATTCTCAGTTTCTCTCAAAAGTTCCCCTCTTTCATGTTTGTATGTTTTCATTTGTCGTAAACAAATGCAATATAATTTATCAATGTTAGTGTAATTACTAATAGGCTCTTTTTTTTTAACTCTTTTAGTGACTGCATTAAACATTATCATTCATTTCTCGATTTAAATGTTAATATTGTAATATATCTTCAGATATAGTCATTTAATTTACGTGTAAAAAGTGTTTGATTTAGGTTCCTCCTTCAGTTCAAATAGATCTTTAAAGATTTGAGAGTCATAAAAATAATTTATTTGAAGAGTGATAGGATTTTAACACATAAATATGATTAAGAAGATAACCAACTGCTGCAGTTTAACAATTCACTATTTATCACTTCTCTACATAAGGCTGCATGTAGAGAAGCATGAGTCACACCTCTATTGGAGTAAACCATGCATGGGGTGTAAGCTTACCAAGCCAGAATCCTTATCCCAGTCACTGAAAACATGAGAAATGCTTTTAAATCCTCTTCAGGATACAACAAAAACAAACTAAATTTGAAGCCAAAAAAACACATTTCTGTTCCTGCACAAACTTTTAATCGTAGCTGTAGTTTTAAGTAAGAAAAATAAATAACTTCTGGCTCTGGATGCACAATATTAGAGGGAAAAAAAAGTTACGATGTTATTAATGATTATGAAGCCATGATGATATGGATTATGATTAACTCACATTTTCCTCAATCTTATCTTCCACAACATAAAGCTTTAAAGTCCATTTAACTTTAAAAGTCAATCCAAGTGCTCAAATGCATTGTTGTCAAGCAGGGCACATAAAATACAACAACCTACTGAACAACGCATCCAATCAGTTTGTTTTGTTTGTTTGTTTCTTTTGCGATTACACTACGGCAAACATTCATACTGCGATTAGAATACAACATACTGCACAGCTCTAGTTTTGCTTAGAGAGGAGTAAAAACTAAAAGTGCTCCTGATTTGTTGCTTTCCTCTCTTCATATCCTCCAGTAGGTTCCCTCCTCTGGCTGCTCGTCTGAAAACAGCAGAAGTGAGAGTGTGTTTGCAGCCGCTGCACTTGTGGTTTCTCCATGCACTTAGATGACATTGACAAAAGACAAGCTATGAACGCTACCTTCAGTGTGATCGCTCTTTTTCCTCAACAGATGGGCAGGGATGTCATAGACTGCGTCTTTGCGTTGAGACGCAGGGACGTCGTAGATCCCGCCTTTGTGGTCGGAAACGGGGACGTCATACACTCCGTCTTTGGGGTCCAAAAAAAAATGGAAAAAGAATTGAGACTAAAACAAGTGTAATCATTTTTGCAAGAGAATGAAGGAGTTGTATAAAATCACCTTGGTTATCACTAGATGTCTTGTAAGACAAAGGGAAGTCGTACACAGCATCATGTGTTTGTGTTGGAGGGGCTTCACATGTACCTAAAGGTAAAAAAAAAATTTTAAACCCAACCTAAATGACAGTTTCACACATCTCCATTATCTGCCACCAGAACATCTGACTTATTTAAAACACGGTTATACTTTTTCTGGCAGGTAAGACGTCATAGAGGCCGTCCTGTCTTTGCTCTTCACAGCTCATCGGTGGGTTTGAAGAGTCCATCAAAGACTGATCGGGGTCTTCAGTGGGCTTGTTGGAGGTGAGGGGTCTTCGCAGGTTCTGGTATGTTGCGTCATCGCTGTCCTCGTCCTCAGGCGAGCAGATGGACGAAGTGAGGCCCTCGGTCTCTGAGTAGATGTGCTCTGAGGAGACGGAGAGAGGGCGAGTCGGCCGCACCTCCCTCACGCTGTCGCTGCACAGGGAGATGGACATGTTGCTGCTTAAGCTCCCTTGCTGATCGAACATCTCAAGGCTGAGGAGCACAGACGAGAAAAAAGCGCAGAGTTGGTATCAGTGAAGACAAAACATCATCACATCTGTGGGATTATTAGGAGCCCAATCTTATGAAAAACACGCTGCTTAGGAGAAGTTATCACACACCTCGGAAAGTTTCAGACTTTGTTACGTGACAATAGAAAGTCCCAACACTTGAATATTTACTAATGCACAGTTTTAGCTTTCCACCACATTTTGCATGTAGGTCAGAAAGTCTAATTTGGGTTTCTTCAGACTGAAACTGCTTCTTTCACCTTTGCTAGAAATCTCCATGCCAGACTTACCAAGGCATTTCTTTAGAAATGTCTTTCTTCTAAAGAGGCCAGATTTTTACTTGTAAAAATATAGAAAAACGTGAATAATTTTCCTTCCACTTTATAATCACGCATTGCTTTGTGTCGGCCTGCTCTCATCAACTTGTATGAAAGTCTACTTAATGGTAAAGAGACATTTATTGGATGTGAATTTATTTCTGCTGTAAATAATCTACGGCACCGGACTTACTCTGGGTCTCTAGAGTCCAAGAGTCCAGAAGAGGAGAGCTGCATTGCCTGCCAAAGGTGTCCAACCCACCCTTTTCTGAGGGCGGCTGTCTCCGCTGCCTTCACAAACACGCAAATAAATCCACATCAGCCAGAAGGCTGGTTTCAGATTTGTCATTGTCAGTTTTTATGAAACATGGCCACTCAAACCACAGCAGCGGCTCACCAACATCTTTTTCTTTCCATTGGTCATGATGATTTCAAATAGAAAGTGCTTCTTGTCGGTTCTCTGGACCTCTCGCACCGACTGGACCTGAGACAAGATGTCGAAAGTTTGGTTATTAGTGGCGTAAATAAATGCCAAGAAATCCAGGTTGATGGGGGGGGAAAAAGTGCAGACAGGAGAGGAAGTACACAGACAACAGCTACACCACAGCGAGATGCATTTTGTAGAAATAAAGGTTATGCTTTCGCATTTTACTTCAGTAAATATGAAAGTGGGCTAAAGGCTCTGAAAACATACAAATGTCTCTGTTTCAACACTGAAACCAGGGCCTGGTTCTGTTCTGAAGTGTAATGAGACAAAACAAAGGAAACCACAAAAGATAGCAGACTTGCAAAAGAAAATAAATAGTGGTATATTTTATATAGAGAGATAGAGAGATCTTCTCTCTATCCTACACCTGATTAGAGATCTTTTCTCCATCTTTTTGATAGAGAGAAAACATCCATTGTCGTCTCTCTATTATTAAGCAAACTTTCATTTGAGGAAAGAACCCTAAGCACTTCAGTTGACTGCTTCCAATGCAGGGGAGCGGGTAAGGGTTAATCCAGCCATGGGCGGTCCTAGACAGGGGCCAACAGAGGCAGTGCCCCTGTTATATCCCCCATATTAAAGAGATAATATTAGACATACTATTTGTGATAATATGCGCTGACCACTGCTTATTGGTTATTTGGAAGAAGTTGATTTTTTACCATCATATTTTTACTTGTGCAGTAAATTAAAAAAAATAATAAAGTGTTGCACTTTTAGCTTCCACCATGTTGAAATAGGATGACTTTGGCTCACTTAGAATAGTAAACAATGAAATGTCGCCTTGTTTCGTTCTCTTTTTTTGCAATTCTTTCATTTTGTGTCTCAACGAGCCTGGAACTAGGTTCTGCCTTTATTCTTTTTTATAGAATGAGCAACTTTCTAGCAGATTAGACAGCTAAAAGTAGAAAGATCAGCAGCAGGCCAGAGCTTCCTACCCAGGAGTCAGTAAAACTCATCAGCTTTCAGAAATACTGCCTTCGCTGCAACACTTCGTTCTGATCCCAACATTGAAGAATTGTGATTACAAATAGCAAAACATTTATTGTGGCCTTTCACAAGCATTACACTCCTTCAACTTTTTAGATTTTGTCACACAGCATCCACACATTGGCATCTGCTCAGCGCACAGGAGAACCAACTACTTTTGAATTTGAATGCATAGAAATAACTAAATATGGAGCTTGTGTACTCCTCTTTCCAGCCTGCCATAGTCAGCCTCTTCACAGGTGAGGACGTCTCAGAGTTCAGACAGTGGGCACAGGACTTTGTATAGACTAAAGATCAACATAGGCAAAAACCAAGGAGCTACTGATGGATTTCTGCAGGTGCAGACCCGCCTCACTGACAGACAAACATCCAGGGAACACATTCCACATTTATCTAATGGAATCTCATAAGTACCTAAGTGTTCACCTGAACAATAAATTGGACTGAACTCATAATACTGACGGTCTTTAAGGGTCAGAGCAGACTCCACCTGCTGAGGTCTGTTGGAGTTTCGGTCTCCTTTAACTTTGTGGTTTCATCAACCATATTCTGTGCTGTTGTCTTATCTGTAGCTGAGATGAAGCCGTTATATACGCCAGCCTCCCACCCCAAGCATAAACCTGCTTCCTCAGTGCTGCATTATAGGCGCACAAAGAAGCATCACCGCAGGTCCTGTCGCCCAGCAGATGAAAGACTTTATAACCACCAATGCTTCGAAACAAACTCTGTTTACATTCCTGCTGTCATTTGCACAACTTCATTTCTTGTCAAGAGTCTGTTGCACATGCTCATTTTGTACTTTTTTTCAAATGACCTTAATTTTGGTCGATCTAACTTGCTGAAACCCAGTAAAGCGATAAAATGTGGAAAGGATTTTTGAAGGTACTTTAAATGCAGACAATGTTCCATCAGGCTTGTAAAGTAATAGAAAATAAAAATCAAACAAATGCTTGCAAATGAGTTTGGATACTTTCTGAAGAAATATTTAGAAAATCATTTTTTAAAAAGCTCCATGTGGTTTTTCTTTTTTTTTTTTCCTCTCTAAACCTTCATCACTTAAACCAGACATGAACAAGTTTTACTTAGAGAAGTGAAAGCAACCACTATGTAGATTTACTCCTTTGAAAAATAATGTGGCAGATTTATATAACTCTTTAGTATATCTACTAAGATAAGATAGAAAGCCACTTTGTTGAATATTTATGTGTTCAGCTTCAGAAAATTAAACTGGATCATAAATGTGATTTTACTCTCCATAAGTACAAATCAGCACAAGTTCAAGCAAAAAGGAAGTTAATGACTTACTGTGTAAATGTAGTAATAGCCTCTTAAGTATGACTGTGAATAGGAAAAATAGTCAATAGGTTATATCATTTGGATTGAATCATCTGTTTGATATATTCACAACCTAATTGAAGAGTGTGGTACTTACAGCGCCACCATTCTTCTTGGTATAAAAAAACAAAGTAGTGTTTTGAAGCCTGAACCAGTAGGTCACCCATCTTATTTTCTATATCCAACATGAGCAGAGCAACCAGTTAAAACTACAGCTCAGAATCGTCAGCAAAAATCCCCAGAAACATAACTCACCAAATTGTCTTTTCTTTTTTGCAGAAACCCCTCAAACAGCAGCTTCGTGCCGTCAACAGACATTTCACCCCCTGACAGATGGCAGCTTCACACTGTGGCCACCACTTCTTCTCATTACATTCACCTGGTTGTGTGCTGTGACTTCCTCCTTCCTCGGGCTGAGAGTGTTTTCGTTCAGACTCATCACTCCCTCACTTCTCTGTTTTCACCAACCAACGTCCTGCTGGGTTGGTGAGAACAACAACAAGGACTCACATTATTTCACATGTGAGTCCTTGTCAATAAAATAGCTCAGCGGTTGTACATCACAGCTGCCTAACTCTGGCTGCAAATGATTTATTGGCAGGATGTGCAAACAAGAACTTTGTATGAAGCTCGACAGTGTTACAAATCAATTCACTAAAGACAACTTGTAATGACTACTGTAGTCTCAATATTATTAAACTCCTGCTGCTTCTTTAGTAATTAGGAGAGCAACATTTTGCTGTACATAACCTGCTGCAATCATGACTCATAGTGTTCCTGAGGTGTTTTAACCCCACAGCCTGGAGGGAAAAGGTCTTCAAGTCGTCAATGTTCTTGATTTTCCGTGTTGCAGCCACTTTTCTCCAATCCTGAGCGATTTCCAACGAAGCTCAAGTCAGACAACTTTGATGGCCTCTCTTGTGACTTCCGAGACTTTTTCTGAAACCAAGCCTAGATGGACTTTGACATATGCTTATCCGCTGGGAAGTCCAATGACACTTCAGCTTCCGCCTCCACACAGATAGTGTGACATTTTCTTCATGATTCCTCGTTGGATAGGGCTTGAGAAGGTTTTCAATGCCGGAGGAAGCAAAGCAAGCCAAATTCTTGATCCTTTCTCCATCCCTGTCCGAACAAAACAATGATCTGTTGGCTGAAAAGTTCCAGTTTTAGTTTATAGAACAATCACTTTGGGCCTGGGGCTCTTTGGAGTTAGTTTTTCTCGTGCTTTTGGGTCTGAAGTGGTGCAAGAGATCAGGCATGGAGCCTTGCAAAGTGCACTACAGTTGAAAATGTAACTTTAGATGATTGGGTTCCAAACTTGTTGCTATGAAAGCCAAGTGTAAAATACCAGTAGACCAAAAAAATAAAAATCAGAAGTTGTGAGAGTAAAAAACATAAGAAATGTAATGATTATTTTATCTTGTCAAGAACAAAAATAAACATAAAACATTTTAAATAGTTTTCTAAAAACAAGAGAGATATATATATCATCACTTACCTGAAACAAAAAGCTTTTTGTTTACTCAAATTTCATGCATAAAATGTTTAGGTGAGCCATGAAATGGATTTGGCATTGAAAACTATTTTCTCTTAGAAACAAAAATGGAACATGCGTCACTGATTCCTGAGATTTGTCTGCTTTATTTAGCCAGGTTTAATAAATGAGGGCCCTTCAGTGTGATTTTGAGTGAAGGTTTCTGAATAGTTGTGCCTCTAAAATTAATTAATTAAAATAGAAGCAAAGAAACAGTTGAAAAAACAAAACCTAGAATTATTTTAAGATTTTAATACCCACTGAAAATAACTTTTTTTAAAAGAATAAAAAATAAGAGGGTCTCAAATGTGCCGCACACTGCACTTTGGAAACCACTTTTTCAGTGACTACTGCCACCAAGTCTTGTTGCAGGTGATTTACAGTCAGTGAAGGCTTTTCTTTTTCACCTCCTGCCTCATATGTGGTGGCAGTCATGATTATTTCTTCTTCCTCCCACCAGGGAGAATAGTTATTATTCCTTTAACTTTAAACCAGTGAACTGGGGTTCTAGTTGAATTCCTTGGAACATGTCAGGCCTTTGCTGTTTTTCTTTTCCTTTCTTATCCAAAGCAGTCATTGTATCTCTGAGTTTGTAGGACGATTTTCTCGACATTCCAATATTTGTAACAAAAAAAAAATGTTACCACCGATAGTCCAAATATTTGAGGCGCTCCACTGCAGACGCATCTAATGCAATAACAGCTTATGAATCAGTCTGATGAATTTTGTTCAGGGGGTTGAATATTGACTGCAGCAGCCAGTCAAAGTATGATTTAGTGTTGAATCTGAGCAAAAGCATTGTTAATATGACTTTACTATTTTAGGTGCTCTTGGATAGTCGTTGAACTGCTAAACACCCGAACAATTTAAAAAGTGTTTTCACAGTGGGCCTTTAATTTCTCCAAATGCAGCTGTGGTTCCACTTATTGACACACAAACACAAAGCTAGTACCGGATATTGAAGTCTTTATTGTAAATGCCGCAGAAGAAGATGCAGTGGGGGGTGAAAACGTTTCTAGTTTTAGGAAGGTGAGGTTTCGTAGAGTTGTTTGCTTGTAGTGCAGAAATAGAAAAAAAAGGAAGGTCAAAGCTTTATTTGAAAACCAGAAAAATAAAAGCAGTCAGAAACGTTGAGCAATAATACTAAATACAAAAATACATGAGCAATCTGTTTCATGTGGTGCACTCCAAACAACGGGTTAATAAATTAACACACAAATGAAACAGGTGCATGATGTTGGTGTTAAATGCCACTTTGCTCCTGCTGATGCTGCATTTGGCTTGTGGTGCTCCTCTACAGGTCCTACAGACTTACATAAATACATAACACACTGCATATACTTTAATACAAACAGATTCAAGTCCCTTTGCAGTGTTTCATTTTGGCTGCCTCACATGTCGAACTAGATGAGAGCCTGAGGATTAAAACAGGACCAGATTATCTGAGATAAATCAGTTTTTACTAACAGTTTAGGCCAAAAGACCACAGAACCAATGCATTTAGAAATAGTGTCTCTTTGCCAACTACATACAGATAAACCACAATCGTATAAAAGTTTGTTTCTCGCTCGTGCTGCTTGGACAGAAAAGGGGAGAGGTGGGCTCGAGGCAATGAGCCCGTTTGGTTTGTTCAGGCAGTCTTTTTTTTATTATTATTTTAGTCTCTCAGGTAGAAAGGAACAAAAAGGACCAAAGTGGAAAGTAGCCGCTGTCTCATGCCGCGCCATCACCGGTGTTTTAGAAGCACTTTGTACATGGCGAAGCCCAACACTGCGAACACGGTGGCACCGAGGCTGGCCCTCAGCCAGAAGGTGGAGTTCTTCAGGTCCGCCTGGGCCATGTGCCTGAGAGAGGACAGACACAGGACAGGTGAGGGCAGGTCAAAACACAAACAGGAAGCAGCGTGAACCAGGACCAACACTGCTTTCTGACTTTCTGAGTTGCCAAATGACGAAGCAAAGCTGAAGGGGCTCCACAGAGGGGAACTTCCTGAATATGAACCACAGAGGATAAAATTGAGCCTGAAACAGGAACCCGGGCTTTGTTTTGACATTTGGTTTAAAGGTACAGGGTCAAACAATGAGGAGAAGCAGGGAGAGAGAAACATGTGGGTGTCAGAAAAGCAGCAAATCTAATAACAAAATGTTATTATCTAATTTCTACGGTAGCCCTGGAGGAATCAAGGGGCGGGGGGGGGGGGGGACCGATAAAAAAAAAACAATATACAGTACAGCATTTGCCCTTCCTTAATCTCTGACTTGGACAGCTACCAAACTTTGTTTTAAATACACAGTGAGCTAAAAGTGAGCTTTGTTTATGTAAAGCTAGCTACCAGAGAAAACAGGTTAAGATCAGCTTGGTGATCTTTTACTCCAAAAAGAGAAAGCCGTAAAAATCTCATTAATCTGATTCAGATGACATGTTCTCAATAATTTTGTTTATCTATCAAAACCAGAACAAGGGAATGTAATTAATGCCCTATAAATACATATCACATGTATAAGTATAAACAATAACTAATGAGCAATAAACAATTTGAGTTGTTTTTTGGGTTACAATGATGCTAATTGTTTAGTGAAGGCTGGTTTGGACAGGCTTTCGAAGAACATTACTTACAAAAATTCCTTTAAACTTGAACATTTCTCAACTTGGAAAAAGAGTGGAGGCTCCATTATAAAATCACATCTTATAATCTCCTTTGCTGCCTCCAGAGCTGTTTAACATTTGCTAACCAAATAAAGACAATAATGAGCTGTGGACTAAACAGAAAGCAATAAAGGAGCAAAAAGCCAATTAAAAGCACAAGAAAAAGAAAACAAAAGCCAGTTTTTCTTCTCTTTAAAGATGTCTTTATAATGAAACAAAGCACACCATGACTGATGTCCCTGTAAGCATAAAAAGAGAAACCAGACTAAAAGCCTTTCAATAGTAACCGTTTTGGCCAGAAACTCCAACGATGGTTGAGATGAGAATAAGACCAGCTGCTGATTGTGAAACTCTCAGTCGATGTGGTTTCTTTCTTTACCTTTGTGGAGAAGCTGGCTGCTCAAGCGGAGGCCTTCATATAAGCGGGCTCCTCCATGTTGGAGATGACCGTCTAACCTGCAGCACCAGCCTGAAATCCTCCCCTGACAGCAGGAAGCTCAGAGCTACTTCCACCCAGCCCAGCAGTGTTCCCACAAACACAGTCACAACGCCACACACCAGGTGAAGCTGGGAGATACCGCACAATTCCACACACTGGGGCTGCAACTATAGATTAGTGATGCATCTGTTACCGTTTTATTATTAGGAATTTACAAACGGCATTAACATTCATATTAAATCCAAGGTGGTTTGTTTAATTTTAACCTGCACGATTCAGGAATATCAATATCAGTGCGTGAAGTTTAATAATCACAAGTCTGTTTAAGCAACTTTATTAGGTACATCGATTTGGCTGCCAATCACAAAGAGGAGACTTAGTTGGTTTAGACATCGAGATGTGGCAAAGACGACTTTTGTTCTTCCACATCAAAACGTGGAAGAACAAAGATTTAAGAGACTAAATGCAAACATTTCAAGTCAGGGATCAGAAAATGGCTTGTTGGTGTTTTAAGTGATTAATAAACAGGTCTCACTGCTATGTAGTACTTTAGGGACGATTGGTAGAAACATCTTATGAATCGTGGATTCATAAGATGCAGAAGACAAAACTTCAACCAACTATAACAATCCTTTCCTGTTAATATGGAGCAAAAAAGGAATGTTCCAGAAACCTTGTTGAGTCTTTTCCATTGAAAAAAAACCCTGTCCATCCTGGTAGCAACAAGGTGTACTTAATAAAGTGGCCAGTAAGTCAGCATTCAATGATCACCCCAATAAAGATCTAGGTGATCGAGATCCTAAAACTCTCAGGGAGTGGAGGGGAAATCCTAATTATGACCTCTAGTTTATTATCTCTGATACAGAAAGAAACTAATATGAAACATCAGTGAACCTCAAAGTGACCAGGACTCTTTAAAAATATATATTTTAAACAATTCATAATTATACTTTTTGTCCAGTGAATGCATATAAGCCCTAATGCTGATACTGTCATGTTTAAGATTTCAGTTATGAATACATAGCTATGTATTATATTAAATGAAATGACTGTTAAAATCTAAAATTAATTGGTTGGTTTCATCTGCAATGGCAATTGCAAAATTTTATTATTTGTGAAGCTCTTTTGTTAAAGGTTCATCACTGAATTCCTTCCAAATTCAAAACCATGGAAGGATCTTAGTGCATCCTATAATATAATTGTATGCAATTAAAAAAAAGTTAATTTCTACTATAACTGACAGTGGATCAAGACGTAAACATTAAATTCTTTTTAAAAATGTGTATAAATCTAAAGTCTTCAAGCTTTATACTGTTAAAGGTTGTTGAATTTGATCAAATCAATGAATTAGAAGTAGTGATTCCAGTTTTTTCTTTCATTAACAGAAAAGTATTCCTTGAATCTTATAAACGATAGAACAAAAAAGAATAATGATTAAAAAAAAACTTTCACCCAGCTCCACATCTCTTTAGCGTTCAAACACAAAAAGCTCCACAAACACAGCAAATAAACCCAATTCACACCAAAAAATAGCCAGCCTGGAAAGTAACACTGTCCCTATTAAACCTATTATTATAGCCTGAAGATGTTATGGTTATTTCATTTATTATCAGATTCATCTTTTTGACCACTCTGGCTTTAATAAACTTTAATAAACCCAAACCCAAAGCATTTCCTGAAGTCGTTCCAGCTCAGCTGGCTGTGATGATCTACAGCTACATGCTGTTTTAATAACCGAGAAGAAGAAGAAAAAGGAACCAAAACAAAAAAAGGTTAGCACCGAATGAGACGTGGCACGGTCCGGTTCCATTCGGGTCAAATTTATCAGATTCATTCCCACACCCGACAACTCCCATCAGTCTGGTTAAACCAAACTCCCACTAGATTCAAAACACTGAGCTCCTGTTTATTATAGAGACAGAGACAAAACTTCTCACGCACCAGTAGATGGCAGCATTTTGCTTAGCACCAACATGGGTTTAATTTAAAAGCTAGAGAACAAGTAAGCCAGATTAGCAAGTGTTAAAAAAAGGTTAAGAGATGCAAGAGGAAAAGGAAAAGCGGCAGCCAGAAACACGGATATGAAAACCTACAGAGAGGAAAGACATTAACAGGCGTGGGGGGAAAGAAAAACAGGATGAAATGAAAGTGATCGGTGCAATTTAATCAATCAAAAAAATATAAAAACACACATTCTGATTTCAAAAAACCTATTAATCAAATTTATCAGGCGTTTTAACACACAGGAGACACAGATGCAACCTGGTTATGTTCAATTCAAATACAAATATAAAACAGAAATATTATGGCCCACTGTGTGTTAAGACTTGAGCGTTAGGCAAGAAAATAAAGACAAAATGAGACTGAAAACATCAAATCTTATCAGACGAGCAGCTGATTAAAGTTATCCAGAGAAAACAAGTGTTTTGTTTTGGACTTTTGAGCTCAGTGAGAAATTAAACATGCTGAACAGAATGAAGTTTTCAGAGCGAATGAAACACAAACACAGAAGACTGGTTGTGTTCCTCTCATTTTGTATATAATTAAATCAGAGTTTACAGTCTGTAAATCCACTGCAGGAACTCAAACAACTCATTGATCTGACGATTCACATAAGCTAGAAAAGGCTATAAGAAGCTTCAGTTTGTTTTCTGTATCTTTAAACTGCATCAAAAGTGGCATTAAGTACACACTAGAGCTTGGTAGTAAATTCAATTTGATCAATTAGTCATATTTTAGGTTTTTAAACATTTAATTTTTGGTAAATCTGGATTTTTTTCTCCACAAATGCACTTTTTGGAACTCCATAGTTCAGAGTGATGTCAGAACGCGCAGGGCGGCCATGTTGTTTCGAGTTTTACAGCTTTTATTTATTTGGACTTTGAATTCAGGTCAACTCAATGATGGAATAGTAGCACCAGATTAATATAATTTTTTTTTTTTTAAATTGCAGGAATAAAGTCATAATATCAAAAAAATAAAGTAGTCATTTTATTAGAACTCCAAAACTAAATTAAAGGAGGGAAGAGCACACAGATAATTTACAGAAATACTTTTTTAAATACTTTTCAAACATCATCATCAAATTATCTGTAGTCGGACTTTGAAAGAATCATGCAAAAAACTAGATATTTCGAAGGAGGAACGAAATAAATTGTCTTTATACAGCTAATATTATGACTATATTCTTGTAATGAATAAACCTCTGGTAGTCAGGCCCTAAAACTCCAACATACAACTCAAAGAAGGGACAATTTCAATAAAAGCCAGTTTTTAAAATATTAATATCAATTGTAATTTATTTTTACACGAAAAGAAATGAGGAAAAAGTGCTTAAAATTTGAAATTGCCAATATAAGAAATTGGGAGATTATACTGTCAAGCCTTGGGATAAACTTATAATTATTGGCTTAAAAATGTGCAAAAGTATTTACGTCTCTCGCTTAAATAAATCAATCCTCATTTTAATAAAAATGCCCCTGAAAACAAAAATGTTTTTCTGTATGTTTAGCTAGCGCTGCAGTCATGCGGCATGCAACACGCCACTTCCACGCAGACACACGGTACCTCCCTGGCTAGCAGCCTGGGCGTTAGCCGGCTCAGGCTGGTCACACCGCCATGTGCCAGACTGAACAGAGAGCGGCTCGGGCGGCTGGAGCTGCAGCAGAAACCAAGACATCCAACACCAAATCAGCGAGGACGTCTCATTTAAAATGATCCAACACATACAGGTGCATTGATGTGTTCAAGTCTTTTCCTTTAACAGCCTCTCACTGTGACAACAACCAAAACCATTCCTGTTCTGCAACTAATGAGACTCTTTTTAGTTCCTGCAGTGGAAATGCAGAGGAAATCTGACTGCTGCCAAAAACTGAGGGAGAGCGGAGGAGCTATGACTGCCAGCAGTGTTACTGAGTCTGGAGAGGAAGAGCAGGGAGTCTATGGTAAAGCACTACGGCTTCATCTGTGTATGAACCTGTTGTAAACGACCCTGCGGAGTTGTGCCTTAATGCTGCGCAGCAGCTCCAACTTGAGGAGGTTTTGACACAGGCAGTAAGTGCACCTGTTGCAGGAACACATGCAGCGGAGGCGGGCGTGGCTGCGGACAGACACAGAGAGATGTGTGTGTTCACTAAGAGAGAAACACAACACACAGCAAACAGCGTACAAAACGATGAAGACGGAGCAATCATTAAACGTGGAAAACGATTTGTTGAACTACAAGATTGGATCAGTTCATGCTTTTCTTTGTTTTTTACTTTAATTCAAAGAAAAAAATGATAGTGAACATTTAACTAAGGCATCAAGTTTTGAGGAGGACCAGACAAACAAGGGAAAAAAAGGACACAAGTCAATTTATTTTACATATTTCCCTAATTGGTTTCTGAGACTACACACGTTTAGGAAGAGACCGAAGGGTGAGAAAACCTTAAAAATGTGAGCTCCCAAAATGTTTTCAAGTGAATTTCCTCCTGAAGTCGAAAGTGTTTTCCTCTAACGTCAGGATTAAAATGATGTTTGTAGTTGTGCTGCAGCTAATATAAAAGCAGCAGTTATATTTAAAAAAAAAACATTATTGTTATGCTTTGTTTTTTTTTCTCTTATAGCTTCGATTAATGTTTTTCATGCAGGGTACAGGTGTTTTTACGTCAATCGCTTGGTGAAATGCTGTAGGACACAAAACTGAAGCACAAAAGGTTAATGGAGTATCTTTACATAAACACTGGCAAATACATAAAGCAAAGCTGTGGCTCAATTCTACGTGTGAATCAATAGAGATTTATTTCACAGAAGTCGCTAAGGAAAAAAATGATGACCAGCTAAAGAAAAGTAAAAAATTTTGAAATGAAAGTATCATAAGCACTCCTGGTAAACTTGAGCAAAAATACCTTAAAATAAATTAATCTTTTATTTTAGCAGAACAAATTTGCATAAAATGTTTTAGGGAAAAAACAAATCTGAAATTTAATTTGTGTTAATTCATTCAGTGAGGGAAAATGAAAAATGTTTTAAACAGAATCATCAATCATAAATAAATGCTAAAAGTTAAACTAAACCCTTCCTTGCATAAATATTTCACTAATATGTAAGAAAATAAATTTTAAAGATGTAAAAGGACCTAAAACAGCAAATCAGGAAAATTTAGATGTAAGATTCAAGTCGACTTAAAGCAGACAAGTAAAATTTTAGCCAAAAGACAAACTAAATTAAAACAAAACTTATGGAAGTGAGAATGAGTTTGTTTGTTTTTTTTACACACATCCTTCATTACCATTGAAAGAAAAGATCATTTCTGAAGATAAATACTCCTCCTCACAGCAGCTTTATCCTGATCTTGCTGCTTAGTGTATTGTGGCAGGACAAATATAAGTCCATGTCCAGTCAGACGTTTATCACTTTGATTACATCAAATTCATATATTTGCAAAAAGTCAAATAATGTGAAAACAATTCTCTACAAAAACCTGTTGGGTGTAAACCAAAAACGTAAAATGCACAAATAAATCCTGTTTACTGAGAAGTGAAGCATGAGGTCAGTCAGCCTGAAGAGGATCAATAAAATAAACACAAGCTGGTTTTCATGATAATCTAATGTTTAAAGCAGATTTTGCCCCAACATCACCAAACCTCAGTGGACCCAGAAGCCCATCTGCCAGGACTTTTATTTAAACTGATAAAGTGCTACTCGCACTCAGCAGATTGTGTGATTTCAGTATTTAAAAAATGGGGCTCTAAAAACTGATACAATGAGATTAAACCAGCACATCCCTTTAAGTGCTTCATAATCCAATCTGAATTCTAATCTGATCAAAGAGATTTGAGTTTGTAAGACACCAATCAGGGTTAGAAGGACTTTCATGACTGAATGAAACTATTCAGCTCTAGTTTATCAGCGATAAAGAGTTAAAGATATTTTCTTGGGATGTCTGGTGAAAATGTGGAAAAACGGAAACTTGATCTCAGAGACTGAGACCAAACATGAACAACTTCAGGTGAGTCACATCATGTAGAAGTTATGTAATAAAATCGATTATGTTTAATCTCTTATGGTCAGCCATTCTTCCAGAAAAAAGCAGGACAGGTTAGATGAGGAGTAAAAGGTTTGGTTGTGTTTGATACTCACGGGTACATGGCCATGGTGGTGAGTCTGGTGTAGAGGTCCTTACAGGGCGCTTCGGACGTGTTGCATGTGAACGGCTGCGGTGGGTGGAGCTTGTGCTTGCGGCAGAAGTCGAGCGGCGACTGGGTGTACTGCTGCCGGACCTCGTGCAGGTCGGACTTGGCAGCGACCACGACGCAGGGCGTCTTGCTGTCTATGAAGCATTCCTGCAGGAAGAAATAATCAAATGTTTTGCTCTAATATTGACACAGAAAGTTATCAATCTAACATCTGGAGCCGCACCTTGTAGACTTTAGCACAGTACTCGAAGGAACGAGGATCGTTGACGTCGTACACAAGGCAGACCACGTCGCAGGACAGGTCGGGCTCGGACAGGATGTCGAAATCTGGCATCACCTCGTGGAGCTGGCGGAGAGTGGATAAAAGACGGAGGGATTAACTGTCAGCCTCGAACTGAAGCTGTAATACAAAGCGATTATTTAGCAGTAATCCAGAGAGCTTCTGCTCAGAATAAAAGGTTTTTACCAGCAGGTACTTCTCCTGACCGTAAACATAGGTCGTACTGATGGCATAGTAGGACTTGTGGTCTTCTCTGATCCGCATCTGTCTCTGTGGTGGACAATGAAGTCAATATTATCCATTTAAGGAGCATTTTTGTTTTGAGTTACAATAAGTTAATTTTTAACTATTTATTGACAGAAATAGATGTGAGCCAGTTTAGGGTGGAAGTTTGTTTGTTTGTTTGTTTTTTTTTATTTTAGCCATTTTGTAAACACCAACAAATCTTTGTCTCACTTGAACGGCATGTTCTCTTGTCTTTGCCATTTTGAAGAATGGAAAGTGAGGTATACGGCCGTTTAACAGTTTATTTGGCATCTGGATTAAAATAAATTAGCTTTGCTATAAATCTGCAAGTATTAGACTTGTAAATACGGACATGCTATTCCTACACCAAATGTACACTCTTCAAAGTTTGTCAATCATTAAAAAAATGTTGTGAAAATGCATTGTTTAGGTTTTGAATGAGTGTATTGTAGTTGATAAGTCAAAATACTAATGAATGAAATGAAATGTTAAAATCAAATTATGTAGCAAATCATAGAAAATTTGTTTTTGCATCAACAAAATCTACTAGGATAATTAGTTATTAGTTTTTTTTTCCATAAACCAAACATTTCCTCACTCAGTTTTATTTTCTCAATCACTTACATCTATTGTAATTTGCAATATTCTATGAATATACATATTTATCAGTAAATTATGTGATACATCTGAAATAAATAATATGGGGTGCATTTTTAAAAATGTTTTCATAGTTGCTCTCACTGACCTGCAGGTTTCTGCCAAGGAAAGCTTGCAGGAAGCCACTTTTCCCGCAGCCGCGCGCCCCCAACACGTTACACCGGAAGACGCTTCGCTGCGTTTGTTTCTTCTGCAGATCTATGCGCTTGTTACGCGTCACTAAGAAAGAAATTGATACATAAAATAAGAACAACAAATAAATAAATAAAATAATTATACCGTTGCGTATGTTTAACAATTTTTAGATGCTTTCACAGAAACAAAACCATTTAGATTAAATTGATCATTGTTAACTAAACAATTTTAGCTAGTTTAGTTAAAATCCCTGCTTACTTGTTGCTCAACTGCAGCTTACTTAAAAAACATTTAACATTAAAGACAATATGATCCATTACCAGTAATAGCAGCGGCTTGGGACTCCTGTTCGTAGATGATGGAGTAGCCGAGGTAACCTAAATACTCCAAACTCCTCTGGACGTCAAGATATGTTGTTAACCTGCCAGCAAAAACAAAGAGGAATCAGGACTTGGATGCTCTGAAACTCTGGTGTGTGACCTTGTGTTGAAGGTATTTGGGTTAATCAAAGTTGGTGGGAGAGAGCTCCTGTAATGCATGTATTAATAGAAAGCCACTCACGTCCACTGGGAGAGGTATCCCTGGTATGTGATCCATCCCTCATCATTGGTGCACACCGTGTTGTTGACATCTGGACCCCAGGGCATGTAGGGAAACACGTTGAACAGGTCCTTCACTTCCTCTGGGGAAAGTGCACAGTCTCTGTCCTGCATTAAAACAAACAGGGTCAACTTTTGGTGTTGGCAGAAAAACTGCTGCATTAAAATTAGGAGCGCATTTTCAACTAACTAGGTACAAACTAACTAAACTGCTCTGATATGCATGACCACTCACTTTGTCGTGTTTGTCAAAGACACTCTGCAGAAAGAGGTAAGCATTGTGGTTTAGCTCAGTGGTGCAGTCTGGAGGGACTTTTACCCTGAAATAGAGGCACAAACATGAGTTCAGCAGCTGACCTGATGAGTTTCCAACAGCGCCGTCTAAACAAAATGGACTCTGGGTCATTTTGTGTTACATAAGGCAACACCAGCAACCACACAGGACTGGGAAATATATGACTGCTAGCAGGTTTTCATGGCCATGAGGTAATATCAAAACATTTTAAGAGTCAGACTGAATCATTGAAGTGTTTTTTTATTGCACTCTTAAATACAGAGAAGTGTAATACTGTTTTCAGTAAGCGTGACAGTGAATAAACTGGCCTGTTTTGCCTCCTGGACTCCTCTATCTGGATGTTTTCTATCAAAATCCAATTGGGAAACGAAACTAAACATTGAATTCTGGTGTGTTGTACTGCAGTTTTATAATTTTTAGTTTTACACAGAACTGTGTCTTGAATAAAGGCTTACAGAGGGAACAGATATTCCTGCGTGAGCTCCAGGTCGTCGTCATATCCGAATCTCCTCAGCACCGTCCACGTGGTTTCGTGTCGACCTCGCTGGATGAACAGAGTGTGCAGGAAGAGGAAGCCTGCAACGACCAGCCAATGAGAGAATGAGATCTAGTCAAAACCTGACAGAGGCAAAGAAAACCAAAGAGACACAAAATCTGACCTTTGAGGGTGAGTCCATTGTCTCTGACTCCATCTGTCATGTTTCTCCTCACCACGTTCTTCACATCTTCTAAGGCTTGAGGTGCCAGAGGCGTATTGAAACAGGTTCTCTGTAAACATAAGCAACAAGACATTGAGTTTTTTTCCCCCAGACTTGTTCATACTTAAATATGCCTCTTTAAATAAGGTTATATTAATTTCTGTAGCAACAGATATGACAATCAAACACATAATTAAGGAATTACCTGGAAGAAGTTGAGTTCGTTGTCGTTCAGGACCCCATCGTTGTCCAGGTCAGAGATTTTAAATATCCGAGTTAAAGCCTTAATGCAGGAAGGTTTCAACTGCAACATGCAGAAAATTTAACACAAAAATAATGGGATAAAGATGACATTAGAGAGAAAACAAATACTCCTTAGTACCCACTTTTTATTTTTATATGCAGGATTGAGCTTGAATCTATTAAAAAGAATCAGAATAGTCTAAAACTGGCATCACCAGGTCAGACCTTCAGCATCAAAATCCTAAAAGGAGCATTTCTAAAATAAACTTGATGTTACGATGACTTCCTAATTCCTAAATGATTCTTCTTTTCACTGAGCTGATTTATTGGAGCAAACATTTCACAAACAGAAACTATTTAGTTTTCCCGACAGGTTTATTAAAGTTCAAGTCTCACATCATTTTAGAAAAATACTTGTGAAATCAATTTTTATTTCTAGCCACTCATGCATTAGAGAAAAATCAGAAGACAGAGCATGATTGGCTGGGTAATACTGATCTCTAACAATTTCCACTTTTATAAATGTGAGCCATCTAAGCTAACATCTAGCTATGCCATAGCAGGAAGTGTGCCAGAGTTATTGATAGCAATCGTACAGATGCAACAAGTTTGGCCTGTCAAAATGCCTGCAGGGAAAACAGGCCAGAAATACCTGAGCTGCACAACACACCAAACACCTACCAGTATAAATGTCTACCCTGCATTTTCAGGCGTTAAAATGTGTTCTGCTTCTAATAAACCTCACCTCCTTCTCCTCTGGGCAGTACAGGGGTCCCGTCGGGTGGAGAACAGCCTTCTGGGCGTAGTAGAAAAGCTCAGAGATGTTCTTCAGGTTCTTGGCAGAACACTGGGGGAAAAAAAGTTCAAAGAAGATCCAAAAAAAATATTCTGAAATGTCAAACTAGAAATCTGCACAGAAAAATAGGTTTAGCAGTGATTCAATGATTGAGATAAATACATATACAAAATAATAATGCATTATTGTCATAAGGATCAACTTCCCCATACGTGTATCGACTTACTCTGCACACAAAGAGACTTCTTTCTTCAAAATCAATACTTCCTGTCGACTTTAGATTTGGTTTTATTACAGCAACACAAATCTCTTTTAAATTTAGGTTTTCACCTTTTGTTTGCAGTTTTTGACATCTATCAATATTTAAAACTAAAATTGCTTTTGCAAAGCCTCACAAAAATGTAACAAACTGAACCTAATCTTTTGGGGTGGGGATTTTAATTAATTGTTAAAATCAAACAAAGGTTTTAATCAGTTACATTTTCAAAAATCTCATACTGCTTCCACAGGTTGAAGTCTTTAATGCTGGAGAATGAGTAAGAGTTTTCTGTGATGATCATACAATATGAGATTTTTGTGTAAACACTGTAAACTCTGGTACTTTTACTCAGAGTTATCAAACCATCAGCATCTCATGCCTACATCCTCTGCTAATAAGTTGGACCAACCGAACCAAGTCTCCATGTTGTGTATCATAACCTCTGTCCTTTCTGAGGCCGCAGTAAAACACTGCTTAGTACGGTAGGTGTGACAGTCTAAAGCTGTGCCAACAGTGTATGTGCCGACTCTCACGTCCTCCTTGCTGAGCTCCTCTAACCTTGTAACCGATCTGTCTGAAGAGGAAAAAACTGCGCTGGGATGTGTGGCATGGTAGAAATCTGAATAAAAGCAGCAATGCAGGCAGACGCCAGCATGGCCTCTAACTCAGCATGCTCCCAGCCACATCAGGGGGTCTGAGCGAGGGACTCGGTAACATAAACCCATTAATGATTCAGCCAGAATGTAAACGGAGTCATGGTCTGATCTGTTCTCAGCAGGTCCTTCACCGTTTCATAGGTTCATCACTCTAGTGTAATTAAGCCTTGCCCTGCAGCCTACTTACATTATATTCATCATCTTGTGTGAAGACTAAGAGGCTGAATCAGTTTTTTACCTCTACACAGGTCTCAATGTCCTGGTACTGATTCATGATGGGCAGGATGGTCTCCATGCTGCTGTGCTCCACCAGGTCCGACTTGTTCCCCACGAGAATCAGTGGTACCCTGAAATACAGCCAATTATCACAGAAATAATGAAGCTGATCAATATAAAACCAATCAGCATCACCAACAATTTTTTCATCTACAAAACTGTCTCTGTAAAGACAAAGATCTTTGCTAGCATCACTTTAATAAAGAGTTTCTTTTTAAATCAAGATATATCTCAATAACCACAAAAAATAAACACTTTAAAATGCTTTCTGTAACTAAATGAACTGAAAAAGTATGTGAAGGATTAACTATGAAAGAATGATTGTTACTGTAGCGTTTACTCACCTGCTGTCTTTATCTGTGCGGTCGTTTATAAGAGGAATCCAGTGGCTTGTCACCTTTAGGAGAAAGATACAGAATTACATTCTGCAAATGATCTGATCAAGATTTGATCAAGAAAATCCTTTTAAACCTTTTCAGCGAATATTGAGATCTCGGCACAAAACCTGACTCTTAATTTTTTTTAAATATTTCTACATTCATCAGGGTTCAAGTGTAGAAGCTGCAAACTGGGAAAGTAAATAACACAGAAAATTATTTTTTAATATTCAGATCTATAAAGTATTAAAATCAGAATCAAAATGTGTTTTTCCAGACGGAGCAGGAAGTACGACTTGATCAGCTCTGATACTTGGGGTATTAAATTCAGTTTCTAAACACATTGTAGTTGTAACTGTGCTTATTGTGGAGGGAAATTATTTTCACCTTTTCGATGGACTTCTTGTTGTTAACTGAATAAACTATGCAGATCACGTTTGCCTGCAAAGAGAAACAGAAACATCAGCTTGAGACGCAAGAGATAAACCAACAACAATGAGAATGAAATCAGACCTACCTTGGATATTTCTTGATACAGCTGCTCATCAGTCTGCTCTGCTTCTAAACATGATAAAAAATAACATTAATCAATACATTTTTTTTTTTCATACCTCCTAAATTTTAATATTTTTCTGTTGGATACTATATTTGGAGAAACTCTTGGAATATCAAGAATCTAAATAACGATGACACATGGCTCAAGATTAAAGCTTGAGCCCTTATTATAAGTAACAAATTCTGGCCTGGTAGACGTGTATTAAAAGAAATTTAAAATATGAACAAGTGCAGGAAAGCTAAAGTGGTTTAAAACTGACAGGTTTGTTAATTGTTACATTCTATGGTTTTTCCGAGAGAACGTGTGAGCGTGTGTGTGTGGGTGTGTGCGTGTGTGTGTGTGTGTAGAGTCAGAGTTACCAGAGTAATCCACAATGTGTGTGGGAACCCTCTCTGGGGTCACATCAGCTGGGATGGTGATCTCTTCAGCTCTGAGAGGAACCTGACAAGACAGACCACCGTTATAATCCAGGCTGACGTCATTTTTACTTCAACAAGTGTATGAAAAACAAATATATGTGTAAAATCTGACATATTAAACACCATCAGACCTTACATTGATACGTACCTCATCAGGAAACTCCTCACTAACCAGAGACATGATCAGTGACGTCTTCCCCACCTTGGCTGCAGGACAAAAGGAAAACAATGAAACTATTACGAGCACTCTGTTTATACGGGCATGATTAGATGATGGGTGCAGCAACAGGAAACAGAGTTTTACTACATTAAGAGAAATGCTGTCTGCATCATTAAATATTGAAGAGAGTTGCAAGTCTTCTCAAAGGATCGCTATGAAAAGTTTCATAACGCTGCACTCAACAAAAGGTCCAAAACATTACCGTCTGACATGCAAATCTCTGGAGAAAAATCAAAGATAAGAAGATCATTGAGTAAATATGACTGGCTGTAATATTAATATTTCAAATACCTCCTTAAACGCAACAAATGTTAGCTCGTTTTTTAAAGCACAAGCATTCAGGCTCTCTGTGACAGTAAAATATTTAGTGATATTTGTTGTTTTATGAAACAGAAAACATTTAGGAGGGTATTTAGAGGCTTTGCTAATGCTTTTTGCTTTGACAAAGCAACATTTTCAATAAAATAAAATTGACATGAAAACAATTAATTTGATATTTTTCCATAAACAAAAGAGATTACTCATCTTCCTATAAAAGAAGTCCAAAAACATTAACTCTCTTTTCAAGTAGTTGTTTATTTATCAGTCATGTCTACACTGCAACATTCACAAAACATATTGATTTTTCCCCAAAATATATTGTGCAGCCCTAAAATTAGTTATAATTACAACACATGCAAAGAAATAAATATCAATTAAAATATTAAAAAAATATTTCCTACTGACTGAAATTAATGAGGAGAATTTTTTTTCCAATCTATGCACGTTTGTTGTAAAAATAGAGTTTTTGGAGAAAATAGAGTTGTTTTTTTAATCTGCTCCAGTTTTAACAATTATCAATGCTAAAACTAAGAAAATATACAAAACCACATTCACCTACAAAAATATGTTTGTAATCCAGCAAAATCAAAAAAGTGAAAAGTTGCAAAAAGCTTAAAAAAATGGATGTGTATGATTATATTTTACAACTATCTGCCTCTCAGACAGCTGGGTAACTCCACTTCAGTTGTCACGTAGCGTTTGGCCGCTCTGCTCTCAGTAACAGTCCTACTCGCCAAACGGAGCAATGAAATATAAATAGTTCTGACAACGTGTCAGGAGAACAAACAAACCAGGTGAAGGAAAGTTTAGTAGGACGTGATTCAATACCTGCAAAGTTTGGGTGGGAAAGCTGGGATTCTGATATTAAACTGTTAGTTACTCAGAATAGCTTGTGCCAACTGGAGCACAGTTTGTCAAAGTAAATCAAATGTGAATGATATTTTTGTAAATTGAATATATACACAATTAATCCATAATAAACATGTTTATATCTTCAAGTCAGTCGCTTTCGTTAAAGCCTAATAAGTAATATGAAAACTAAATTTTTAGTAAATGTAGTTTACTAATCAGCACTTTGTGACAATTCCAAAACAAATTACACAAATCTGGAGATAATTTATGTGCCAAGCAGATATTATTTCCTTCCAATAAGTAAACGAAATAATAAAATTGCATCTAAAATATGTTTAAATGCAATTCTATTTTGCAGCTAATAAATAGGACCTTTAACAGCTCAGCTCTGTGACCATCAGGTCAAACACTAAATAATCTTGATATTTATTTTACATACATCAAATGCATCAATCAAACAACTTCCGTTATATTGGTCTACAGTAGCATTGACTAACAGCATCTACTTTTAAGCACTTCTTTCAGTGTGCATAAAAGGTTGGGGCTATACTTTTTGATGCACAAATAAGTTCAATGTTTTCTTTCTCTCTAAATCGGCTGTAATCAGCAGGTGACTTTTCCATCCAAAAATGGAAGTAGATCATAATTTCAATATCTTGTTTACACTAAGAACTATAACAGGATGAGTGCCTTTTTGTTTCAAGGCAGAACATTTTCTGTGGCTGTTTTTAATTGTGACATTAACATAATATTATGAATGAATAAAATCACAGTTCCAAGTTAAATAACATTTATTTTAACCATTAAAAAAGCTGAAAATTCAGGATTTGCATGGTGAATGCAATATTTAAAATGGAAATTGGGGCATTTTTTACTGAATTTTTTTTTAAATTATGGGACACAAACCATCCCATAATTTTGCTCTTTGAAATGCTTTTCAGCTAATCTTAATTTTTAAGTCACAAGTGCTTCTTCAAATAGAATCAAATAGACTTACTGTTACATTGGAAAATGCTGCCAACATGTTTTGACTAAAAGATAGACAAACAAAATGGTTTAAATATTTGTGTGTATTTGTATAAGCCTCAAAAGAGCCAGAAATCTGGATAAAATGGTGAAAATTTGTACAAATTCAACCAATTAAAGATATATGGTGACTGTAAAAGAGCCAGTTTTTAAATTTATAATAATCAGTAAACAATTAAAAGGCTAGTAACCTCACCTAAAATGGAAAAATAGGCAATAATCCCTGCATACATCGTATACTCGCATGTTATTAAAAGGATCCATGCTAACCGGTTGGATTTCAGAGCCTCTCTCAGCTAGCAGTAACCTCTAGCTCATTTTATCAGTCTGCCATATTTACCCACTACATCCTTCTACTTACGCTCTCCAACAAGGAGTATCCTCACGTCCTTCCTCATGATTCCGCTCGCTTCCCTCGGCAGAAATGACTCCTTAATGTTTCATTGAGTCTTCAGAGAGCCTTCCTCCTCCTTCTCCTGCCTCCTCCTCCTCCAGCCGCAGCGGTTTCCTAACGTCGGGCCCTCCCGCTGTCAAACACCCGCCGCCTTTGTAGGACAAAACGGACGGACGCTTCCCAAGGCTGTTCTGTTGTTCCTCCACGCTTTGCGTCAAGTCGCGGGTTAACCGTTGAGCAAAAATACGATTTAAAAGCGTCTCTGTGTCTTGTTTGCGTGTATTTTTATCTTAATCGCGCTCATTTCGGCGCCAGTGGATCAGTTCGCAGTGGACGTTTCAGGAGCATGCCCGACCTCCAACACCGGGCTGCTACAGTGAGCCATGTGGGACAAAACTCTCAAAGCCCAAATATAACAAGCGGTTATGCTGCCCTCTGGCGTCGAAGTATGGAAATGCACGCGGATTACTTCAGCGAACAGTTTCAATTTAGTACGGCTACTTCCAGCGGCGGTTCTTGCATTAAATGTCCCCTCGTCAAACTCTTTTCAAAGGCGAACCGAGAATATGTGAGGCCCTAATCTCATATATTCATGTAGAAATATTTATTAGGTATTTCTACAGTGGTAGTAAAGCACTTACCACAGGGGGGCGCCTAAACACACCAAACAAGCTGCAGAAAACTGGCTCTGCATCAAATGACAGCCATAGAGCATGTATCAAAAATATTTATACAAGAGGGTTTAAAAAAGAGAAACGTATTTATAACGACAAATATACATTTTTTTTCACAAATCATATTTTCTCATACACATTTTTAACAGCAGTCAAGACACACCTTATATATATAAAAGTCATTTATTTTTCTGAGCATAATTGTCAATAAGTAAATTTTCAACACATTTATTTTAATGTTATTAGCCCAATAAAGAATAAATATTTGTGGAATTCTTTTTCAAATAATAAGAAATTAAGAAATGTCGAGTTAGCATGGTGAATATGGAGCAACGGTGTCACAGTACCAATGTAATATCAGACTACATTGATGTGGCTTTTTTAAACCAAGGACTGAGCATCATGCTAGTGTGAGCTTATAACAGGAAGTTATTATTCAGAGTCAGGTCTGATTCAGTGCAGTGACAGAAGTTCATTTAGGTCTTGGATGCAGTCTTCTCATGATCATCTCTGCTGTTGCAGTTCTTCGTGGTTCATCTCTTATGCCTTATGTGGGCTTGAGCTGGAAAAACAAAGATCAAAACTTTAGAAATTTGCTAAATAAACCTTTGCTGAAGCGCAATGTCCAGGATATTTTGTGGACAAAATACACATTTATAACTCTTTTGTAGGGTGAAATTATTCATAAGTACATAGAGGAATATTCATATACATTGAAACAGGATCTAAATTCTAATTCTAAATTGTCTAAATTCATTTAGACAATTGGGCTTTGTTTGTTTTCCTAAACTGAATTGGCAACCAATAAAACCAGCAATTCGGGTGGCATGTATTGCAATCTAGCTGAGAAAATAAATTACAGAACTGAGCATTATTGGTGCCAGACAACATCAGTCTTCCTTTTATTATGACTGTTTCTCTACTGAGCAAACTGATAATACAGAAAAACTTGTCTTTTTCCTCACTCACAGTTTGCCTAAACCAGTTTACAGCCTTTTAACCTCTGCATTTTAAACTACTGATGAAAGCATAGGAGCCTGGCCTCAGATTCATAGGGTGTGGGTTGTGAAAAGGAAATTAGTCAGGGCTCAAAATGGCACAATACAAAATGTGCAACCAGGAGTTAGCACAGATCAATCAAAAACTATTGCGGAAATTACTTAGAAAACCCTAAAGGCTTAGTTATTTTACAACCATTTCAGCCTGTTCATGATTAAACTTGTGACAAAGCATCAACTTTCAAATCTTTTAATTTTAAAAGATGCACTCGCTTTAATGGTACATTATAATGCATTAAAACAAGAAATTAGTTTACAATTTGAATTTATTGTGGATTTTCTATAACTCATACTAGATCAAAATTACACCAGCAGTTGTCAAATTTTGCCTAGAAAAAGATTAAAAAATATTTTTGAGAATAGATTTTCTGTTCTAATTTTGCCTCCCTTCTTCTGATCCACTCAGCAACATTAACTCTGAGAGGGACAATCTGCTCTGTGCTTCACAGTCACACTCCTGGCTTCCTTCTCTTACCGGAGTAATCTTGTGGTGACATGGGCCTGGACAGCACTTTTCTCAGGACGTTCAGCCACTGTTTCTGCTCCCTCTCCTGCTTGCACATGAACACAAACTGCCGCTCCGGCGTCTCCACCATGATGCCGCACTTCCACTTGTTGCCCCGCGCGTGCTTCGGGACACACTCCTTCACGGAGTAGCCATTGCTCTCTGTCCCGATGAAAATGACCCCTAACTCCTCTGCATCCTGTTTTGGAAACAACGATTTGAAAAGATATTGAAATTAATCAGAGTCTTGATGCCAGATATCTACAGTGCGGTAGACTGGTATTAACATTAGAAGAAGTATTGTCTGTACCAGTTGGTCTTTGAAGTAGAGCAGCTTCCTGTTTTGAGAGTCCAAAATAAACCAGCGCTTTTTGAAAGACTCCTTCTGCTGTTTAAACATAAATTATGTTTAATCCAAAGAATCCAAGAATATGCTCCACTTAGGAGGAATTTTCTTAACAAAGTTACCAACTGCAGTTATTTTGGTGTTAGCGTGAGTGTGTGTGTGAGTGTGTGTGTGTGTGTCTATGTGTGAAAGAGGAACAGAAACATTCAAATGTACATCTCAGAGCAAATAATGTCAAAAATAGCTAATGGATGACAGGAAATAAAATGCTCCACTGCTACAAGAACAAGCCATGCAAAAAAGGAGTAATTAACCAAACCACATAACAATGTGACGTTCTTTATGACTTACCAAAGGCCCCGTCTTTTCCATGTACCCCTCTTTTAGATAATTTCTTGTTATCATCGGCACAAGCTGTAGCAAAAAGATAATTCAAACTCTCTTACTTGATCGTTTTATTCAAATCAAATACAAGATACTCAGTAAAGCTTGTAAACGCGTGACAAATTACTTTCAAAGAATGACAAAAGAGTTGTAGACTTGAAAGGAATGATAAAAAGTGCTGGACAGGAATGTGAGCAGTTCAAGGTGAGTCAGGTCTTACGTCCTCATCGCTTCCAGTCGGATATGCGGTCTTCAGGTATGCATAGCGAGCAGCGCGGATGGAGTTGTACCAGACAACTATTTCCTAAAGCCCAGATTGCCAAAATCAATATGTAAAACTCCAAAATCAGTTTTAAAACAATAAACACAAAAGATCTCAGTTTTGTGATCTTGCCGTTTCACCTCAGAGCTCTCGTGATAGACATAGAGGTTCCTGGTTTTATTTTCATCCTGGTATGTAATCTGCAGCCCATGAGGATGACCGATCTTCTGTGGCTGAAAGGTGGCGTTCAGATCCTTGATGGAGATTACAGCTTTAGGGCCTTTTGACTCCTAAATGACAGACATGTTGAAGTACTTCAGCAACATCAGAGATAAGGAAATAAATCAACATAAATGTGCACAAGTTTTTGTATTCAGTGTTTGCCAATATTTTGTACAGCCATATTTTGATGCTGTTACATTTGCAATTCTCCATCAGCTTCACACATGTAGAGCCTGACATTTATGCCCATTATTTTTAGCAAAATAGCTCAAACTCTGTGAATCTGGATGGAGAGTGTCTGTTAATATCAATTTTCAATTCCTAACTGCATTCAGGTCTGGACTTTGACTGCACCATCCTAACATATGAATCTAAACCAGTTAATTGTAGCTCTATCTGGATGTTTTGGGTAGTAGCTTTTTCTGTTTAGCGCCATCCATCAACTCTGGTCAGATCCTTATCGATGCAGAAGGAAAGCATCCCCACAGTGTTGGGATGCTATTTTTGATGTTATTTGCTGTCACCATCATGTTTTAACATGGCAGTTATGTTTTGTTTTGGGTTTTTTTACCACATATTAAATTTTTTCATGTTGGCCAGAAACCTGCATTTTTTTTTCACTAGATCATAGCATGTCCTCTGTGTCCCTTACATAATTCTTAGCTTATTCTCTGATAAATGCTCTCCTTACATGACCAGTCAGTTCATGTGGACGGCAATGTCTTGGTAGCTTTTTCAATCTCTGTGAGATTTTCAAAGTGTGAGAGATAGTTTTATTACCTAACTCTGCTTTAAACCTCTCTACATTTTTATTCCTAACCCGTTTTCTGTGTTCCTTGATCTTCATGGTCCCATTTGTTTGTAAAACCCAGAAATCATTCTCCTTTCAAGTCACAGTTACGCAACACTTTGTGTCGGTCTTTGCAAAAAAAAAACCTTTGCCCAAAATACACTGAGACTTCCGGTGAACATTTAAACCGTTTCAAGAATATAAATGTTTTTGAGAGGTATTGTATTAAGCCTGTTAGAAAAATAAGATCTATTGTTTTGTTCTTTTTTTTTTGCACCCGAGGAGCTGGAAACTCACATCTTCCTTGTTGTAGTACGACAGGGTGAATTCCCGTTCTGACAGCACAAACTTCCTCTTCTGAAACTGCATGTTCTCTTTCCCTTTCTTCCACAAAATTCCTTCATGGAAGCCTGTGAGAAAGAAAAGGTTCACAGACTGTTTTCAGGAGAACAAATTAATTGTTTTGCCAATGAATAACTAATCAATACCCCACAGTCTGTTATCTTTAATAAAACTGGTTTTCCTAACACTGTTTGGTATGAGGAAGCACATTATCAACATAATTTTTGCTCAAACAGGATAACAATAGTAGGTTTAATGTTCTCATTCGTGCCCATAGGGAATCAATTTCTCACCGGTTGTGTACGCCAGCGGTGGATACTTGGTTTCCCCGTTGAACTCCATCCTCTGATATTTAGCTCGGATCCATTGATCCCTCAGGACGCTGCAGTTCAGAATGTGAAAACAGTCACATATTTTTCTGTTGTAAAACCACAAAAACCTACATCTTTCACCTGTGATCTAGCAGCAGGCTTTCACGCACATTTCACTTCTACAGCCTGCAGTTGCACTTCTCTATTTTCTGTGGTTGCGCCATGTCAGCAGTCTGTTGTCCATCATACACTACCAAATATTCCACAGTTGGGACATCAGAAAAAGAGCCTCGCTGAACCGTATGAATACTTACTTGCAGTCATTTTCCAGAGGTCGGTAGTAGTACGGTGGAACGGCTTTCTCATACACAGCTCGGGCATTCGCATTCCCGGTGGATTTCATGAACTTTAAGGTGAAAGTTACAAACAAACAATCAGTGTTTCATTATGAACAACTGAAAAAAATAAGTGGTTCTGTAGAGAGAGGAAGCTCATACCTCAACCAGGTCGTCCTCCCAGAAGTCTAGCCGGATGGATTTGACCCGACTGGACAGGCTGCGGTGGATCCCAGAGCAGTTCAAGCATACAAACACACCGATCTTGTAGGATGCCCAATCTGGCTCTGGGAGGAGCACAAGAAGATTTTGTTTTTGACAAAACCGGAGCCAGCCCAAGGTAAAGCAGATTGTGAGGCTGGTTAGGGCCTCCCAAGAAAAATGAGAGAGGTGGATTAATGTTACAGTTTTACATACAAAATTAAGCTTTCATACATTGAAAAGTGTATCAAGAAAAAATTAATTAAATAATTTTTGCTGGGTACCTCTGCTGGGAAAACCTTTCGTTCGCATCACAATTTATTAGATTCTAGAGATTGCCTTATTCTAAGGTTGGTTGTACAGAATTAAACTTGCGCCTCCTCCAAGACTCTCAAGTAAATGAGAAATGCTTCAGTATTTCAGAGGTCAGAGATCTGACCTGAGAATTATGTCACAACCTAAATTGAGTGTGTTCTAGTTCCAAGCTAGAAAATGAGAATAACGCTGATGAACATGTACACAAATAGAAGGTGTAAAGCCTTCTATTGTGCTAATGAGTTGAGGTGCTATAATTGCTCATAAATCATATATACCTTCACCCTTCACAGTTTCATATAATAATGGATGTAGAACATGGGTTTGCAGGGCGACCTTTGACCTTCACAGCCAAAATTCTGACTGGAGATTTGAAAATCCAATTTACTATAAAGAAGCAGCCCAATTTTTTATTTAACTTTTTTTTACCTCTCCAGCTAAACTAATCAACATTTTTTGTTGCCACAACAAACTTAGCAACCACCTTGTTCCAATTAAACCAATGTTTTTAATAACCATATTTTTCCACATCTTTTACATTTCATCTTGGGTAATTAATTACATGATTCACTATGTGACGTCACTTTCCATATATGGTAGAGTGGCGTATATTCCCCATGCAGATCATCCTTATCCCTCATCCAAACGCAACAAACTTTTGTGTTAATTTTTTAAATTAAAATGTAACAAACTCTCTTTGACAACAAATAATAAAAATAGCTCAAATTCCAGTTAACATTTTTGTATTTCAAAGTGAAAAATAACTTGATGTATTTATTACTACTGGCAATTCAAGGACCAAAAGCAATAACATTTTTGGTTCTTAGTCCATAAAATATTTAATTTCCACTGTATTTACCTGAGTTTGTTCAGTTGTTATAAAAATAAAAGTGGTTAAAAAGACTAAGTCCATTAGAAAAATATCACTGATAGAGTAAACAGAATATATGTTAACATATTTGTTTCTAGATACAGTAAATTGAGTATAAATCCAACAACAATGACTGAGGGGGGGGGGGGGGAGCATTAGGCTACTATACACACCCGGCGCGCCGCAGTCAGCGCAGCGGCTGTTCTCCGGCTGCTTCACCAGTTCCAGCAAAATCTTTTTGTTTCGCTCGTTTGTCATGTCGGCACCAGGTTTGGGTCTCCTCTTTTTCGCCGCTCGGCCCCGCGGTCCGTATAGTTCATGTTGGTCGCATAGTTTTAAGACGTGGAGAGCTGCGGCTGAAACAACATGCGCACGAAAGTGGAACTTGCAGACGCTCGTTGACTGTTTCGACGCGACCAGAAGCGCAAAACTCACACACCTCTGGCGCGCGTCCACTTGGCGTTTTGTCTGTTGGAAGCAGCCGGTGTTTTTGTAGCTGGAGGTTGTCCCTTTGTTACAACCCGCCTCTAACATTGTTCTAACGTCAGCCACATGACAGCCCTCTTTGCGTAAACTCGTCGTTCAGTCTGTAGTCTTATAGTGCCTTGTAAAAACATTTCCTTTAACTTTCTCGTATTTCCCTCATCAAGGGTTTGGGATTTTACATTATAGACCAAAACAAGGAACTTATGTGCCTTATTTTACAGGCATCTGAAAGGTGTGGCGTGCATGCTTTTCCTGTCCACTTAACTCTAATACCCATAATTAAAATGTTCCCCAGAAATTCAACTGACCTGCCAAGGCTGTAGAGTTCTATACATGAGAATCTGTAGAGAAACTTCATGCTCACAAATTCACCATGTAGTCAGGCTAAGTTTGCAAAGAAATACAGGCAAAAATCTGACTTGCTGCAAAAGCTGCAGCTAAAAGTAATTCTACAAACTAGCAACTCAGAGGTTGTACACAAGTGCACACTTTAGCATATTTGTAATAAATGTTGAAAATCATACATCTCTTTAAAATATGGCGTACAACTTTGTGTCTATAACAAAAAAAGTGGACAAATTCAAAGACTCAGATTACTTTCACAGCTTTTGCACATGAAGAGAGACCATGCAATTGTTTAGTTGGGTTAAGCCTTTATTTGTTCACAACAAAAACCAACTGGAAACTTTTATACATATTTAAAGCAGAAAAAAATTATCTAAAAAAAAAGAAAATCAATGATGAATGTGACTTTCAAAGCTTCCTGTTAGAAGCTGATCTATAATAAATTGCAGGAAACAAGATTGTAAGTGATAGTTTATACACAGCCTTTACAAATATAGAAGCAGATTGTGTGATACAGTTTTATTTCTTACAATCATAAAAAAGCTCAACATGTTTAACTGAGTATTTAAGTTTTCAAAATCCAAAGCACTAATAAAAATAAAATAAAAAAACTGCTGTACAAAACCCCCAGATTCCAGTTGAATTTCATATAAAGCTTTCAAAGCACCGAAAGATGTAAAATCTGAGGTCATTTAGTTGTGTGCTCTAAATTTCAGGGATTTTATGTATAAAAAGATTTAAATGTTGGTAAAAATAAGTGCAAACAATCCTATTTGTGCACACAAGAGCCACCAATCTGAAATGAAGCCCACTCCAACATGTTGCTACAGCCATGTACAGCCTCAGACACCACAATTCATGTTATTTTTACCTTCTGAGAACCAGAGATTGAGGTCCTTAAATCTATACATTTGTGGCAAATGAAACAATCTGAGTGAATTAAGGGAAGTCTTCAGCAAGAAACTGTTGACTGCTTTTCTCAAGACCTAAGTGGATTGCATCAAGATAGTGAAGAAACCTGGAGAGAAGACATGAGGACAGATGCAAAAGGTTATTTTCATATAAACAGACTTTCTTTTCTACCTTACACTTATCTACACTTCCTGTCCACACCTACCTTCTCTTGACCTTTCCCTGCTCCTTCAGCTGCTCTGATCTGCAGATTGTGCGCATGGTGGGCAAATAATCCAGAGCAGCTGCTTGTCTGTTGCCAAGAGTGCCAAAGACTTTATCAAACAGATTTTCCATCACTTCTGTTCTCTGCAGGGCTAACCTAGAAAACAGGATACTGCTTTTTAGTAACATAGACTTGTGTTTGTTGGGTTTCAGAGAGGCCAAGATGGTGTAGACACTTACTCTGGATGGCTGAGTCCGTCCTGGGTGAAGCTGTAATCTCGATGTGAAGCTATAGGAAGAGTGAGCTCCTCTGCAGCCTCTTTCTTCAGATCTCCCTGTAGCTGCTGCACTTTATCCCAAGCCTCAGCTACTGAAGCTTGACACTCATGGAAGCTCAGAGCCTCCACAGCAGCCTGGATCTCTACAACACAACTTCCTGTGGTCCAGCTTTCTCTCCCGTTTTCAACTCTCGACTCATCGGTCATCCCATCTTTAATGACAGCACTAAACGATGATCTTCTGTCACTGTTCAGCCCATCGGGGTGAAAACGAAGGGATGAATCCACATAGGACATGTTATCCCAGAAGTCAGCTATTGACTGAAGACACTGAGAGACTGGAACAGTTTTTATTTGCTCCTCTGCAGTCAGCGGCTTCCTTTTCACCCTTTCAGAAACAACTCTCTCTGTGACTATTTTTGCATGAGGATCATTCTGCCTCTTGGAGAGAGACGGAAATCCATCTTCTGAGTCTGAATCAGAGTTCAACCCACCCCTGGTGGGGAGGTGGTGTCGTTTTTTATTCTTCTTCATTCTGTTGGACACTTTAAGTGGGCTGCAGCTGTCTGACAAATCAGCTGACTCTGCAGCTTGCAATAAGCCGACACTGGGAGGCAGCGTGTCCGACTGCAGGGAAAAAGATGATAGCTGCTGTTTTGGACTCACAAGTTGAAGATCTTGTGATTCAGGAAAACAGTGCTTAGGTTTATAGAGCTTAGAGGTAGATAGCTGTGTCAGAGGTAGAGGTAAGAGTTTCTCCATGTTGGAATAGAGTAGATCAACTCCTCGCCGCTGGCTGTCTGCAAGAAGCTCCAAGCAAACCGCCGTCTTCATCAAACTCTGGCTCTGTTGAAACAAAACACCCAAGTTTAACACAATTTAACATTATTTTGACCTAAATTAAGTTTCTACTGTATTATAACCACCCTGTATGAGGAATAAGCAACACAATAAACTAACTTTTTAATGAAGTAGAATAAGCTCAAACGGAAATTTAGAAAAATGCAAACTTCAGTTTGAATCCATTTATTCAATAGGAATGAAAATCCCCATGTAGGTTAAGTTCTACTTTTTTAAGTGTCTAGAAATTTGTTACTAATTATCCATTACATTCAATTACACTGGGGTGAAAATACAACACAGATGTAAAGTCACTAATTTTACTGTCGTTGATCAGGTTGATAGATGAGAATATTTTGATGGTATTTTTGGATTCCAAGCTTAAATTAGCGGTCAATCGAAGCACTTAGTTGTTAAGTTATTAAGTTATAATCAGAAGAGCTCTACAAGCCCTTGCCGATCATGTCGGAGGTCTGCTCACACTGAGCCAGGATCTGCTGTAGGTTTCAAGAGCGTTTTTCTCCCTGCTGTCACTGTGAGTGCTCAGCATGAGGGATTGCTGCAAAGTTAATGACTCAGTGCAATCGACTGTTCACCGTCTCTACATGCTGGTGCAGCAGGAATAAATGCTGCAGTCAGTGAATTGATGCAATCTGCCAGGTTTCCTTAGAAAACCTCTTCACCGATTTGAATAACAAACTGAACTTGACTGCACTGTTTGAGAACCAGGAGTGAGTTAGAATGCAAGTAATTGACTTTGGATCCATCTGTATGATTGGATTGAATTAACAATGCATTTCTGGACATAAATTAAATTTAAGAGTGCTTTAAGGAAATATTTGTTGTTAGTCAGGATTAACATAAAAATGACTACAACTGAACTGAATTTTATTGCAATCTATAATATATAAAGCAACCTTCTTTTTCCATTTAAATAAACCGAGATATGAAATTGTTTGCCACAAATAATGAATTAATTTTCCACTGGGATTAATAAAGTATTTTTTTATTTAAATAAAAAACGCTAACTTGTTCATTTTTGCATCCAAAACTGAACAGTGGCTTTAAAAATATGAAAATCAGTTTGCAAAGCTTGTTCTGGTGAATATTTTTTTTCTATTGTAATATCCTACTGTTATTTTTATATTAATTTTAGGTGTATTTGTCCTTTCTTTTTGTTTTAGAGGTTTTATTGTTTGTATTCATTGTGCAGGGCTGCTTCAGGGATTTTGTTCCATGCCACATTTACCCTGAGCAGCTCCCAGATTTCTCCGTCAGGCTCAATATTCAGCAGGCCCAGCTTGCTCTCACTGCAGCCGGTGTCACAGGGAGGGAGGCTGGATGTGACGGTCACAGATTTACCAGCTGCTTCTGGTTTCAGTTCAATTTCTGTGCAAAAAGAGGAAAACATACTCAGACAAATTTAATCAAATTAAATTAAAACACAACTTTATAGATTTACAGTTTTATCTTTTATCTTTACCATTTCGGCCAGTTTGAGCCAGCGGCCTCATTGACGGACGCCCTCCTGCGCTCCGGGCCCAGAACTGAAGCTGCAATAAGCTCTGCCTGATGTCACAGCCATTGAGTTTCAGCAGAGAGCTGATGTCTGACGGATGAGTCCTCGTGTCCTCAGCTAAGCAAAGGAGCTGCAGGTAGCTGCCCACATTCACCTGCAGAGCAGAACCAGGACAGTTCAATTGAAGCTCTGTGAATCTGTGCGTGTATGCAGGTAATGTAAATGCAACTCTAAGCTCTTCATTTACCACTGAAGGCTTTCTAAAATGAATCTCTTCAAAGCTTCCGTCAAACATCGCACTGAAAGCTGGATCTGAAAAATAGGAAAGATTGTGCAAAGATAGTCATCAACACATCAAACTGCAAGACATTAACAGTTTACTCATACTAACCGCTGGTGGTGAGGATGACTGGCCTCTTGGTAGTGCTCATGAATGTCTTGATAGCAGCAAGAAATCCTGAGTCATCATCAAAAATAACATCAACTTCTTCAAACAGGATGAGCGATGTGGCTGTCTTCTTGCTCTGTTCCTCGCTGCTCTTCTGTTTTGGGCTGCTGGTGGCTGGAGATTTGTTTTTATCACTACTACTCTCGTTGGCTTTGATGACTTTCTTGGAAGGTGCTATAAAAATTTATCAAAAAAATGTGTGGTTATAATGTGACAAAACAACAAAACATCATAGATTAATTTAAAAACATAAAAAATTCACAGCCATTACCAGTGTGTTCAGGTTTTTGTGGCTCTTTGTTGGCTGGTTGCCCCATTTTAAAGAACTTGGCTAAAGAAATTGGAGCCAGGCCTCCTTTTTTAGCTCTTCTTGGTGACTGAGGATTTTTCCTCGGAGATGAAACCACCTTGCGAGGAGAGTTAACCTTTCCTAAAAAATGAAGAGCACGTTTTTTTTACTGCACAAAAATGAGACTGAGTGTTATTAGTTTGCAATATTATTCATACTTGGAGAAGATCCAGGCCTGACAGAGCCGGTGCTACTGCTCAGTCCATAGCTGTTGAAGTAGGCGGGTTTGTGGGCATTGACCCCCTGATTGTCCACCTGGTGGGACTGAGTCGCCTCCTTCAGCTGGGACAGAATAAGACGACCGCTTCGCTGAGATGAAGCGTTCACTTCGAACACCTTAAGAGGGTAAATTAAGAAATGAGGAAGTGTCATTTGGCATATTTACTGTTTCTGTTCTTTATGTATGATGAAAGTCTACCTTGAAGCCCAGCTCTTGGGCACAGGCGTAAACCGCAGCAGTTTTTCCAACTCCAGTGGGTCCGGAGATGAGCACCGTGTTACATAGTGTGTCCTCTGCATCCTGGTAGTCTTCATCTCCACAATCCCATTCTGAATCTGAACACACAAAAAATGTCATGCATTAAAAATAAACATGCTGCAAACAGAGGAAGTCGTGAGGGGAAACAAAATCTCTCACCATGGCTGCCCTCTTCTTGTTTCTTATCCTTTTGATTTTTTCTCTCATCTCTGTCAGTACGAAGTTTCCAATCTTTCAGCCAACTAGTGAAAGAAAGAACAAATATTATCAAAAAACTTGCATTTCACACTTTACATAAGTTTTTCCATATTCTGTTACATTACAACTACTATGTATATTATTGGGATTTCATGTTGTATACCAACAATTTACCTGAATTAAATGCAAAAAACAATTTTCAATGTCTCAAATGCAAAGATATTCCACTTTTACTGTAAAACCCTTAAATAAAATCATGCACAACCGACTGCCTACAGCAGCCACATAATTAATGAATAAATAAATTGTAACCATTAGTGTGAAAATAATCTCAGCATAAAATCAGCTGTTCTGTGAAGGCATGAGAGGTTTGATAGAGAAAATCAGCTAACAAACATTCATGAAGATGAACAATGTATCACAGATACATTCTTTAATCCAACTTAAACTACAAAAAGAAAAATTAACAACGTGCTTGGTAAGGAGAGAAATAACGAGAAAAGCAACCAAGTGGTTCAACTTTGAAGGAACTGCTGTAACATTACACATGTTCAAGTTCAAGAGCTATAAATAATTTTGTGAAACACCGTTTAACCCATAACTGTGAGAGTAAAATACAAATCCAGGAGCTGCTGGTTGAATTTCTCACCTGTAAAGCCTCTTCACTGCTGCGGTGTTATCTATGATGTCAGCAGAGAGTTGTGGCTGATATTTATCAGTCCACAGCAACTCCTCCTTCACGGATTCTAAGGCTAAAATAGTAAGAGATAGGATTAAATTAATTACCAATATAAATATTCTATGTCTCTTCGTTCCTGAAACGTGTGTTTCTTTGAGTGATGTTTTGCAGGAAGCGACGAGCGTTCTAAATTGGGAGCAGACACCAGATGGTCTGCAGTAAGAGTGACAACTGACTTGGCAGACTAAACAACAGATGATTAAGGGTCGAAGTTTGGTTCGCTGGTTGAACCAGAGACAGAGGAACTGTACATGAGACCATGATGCACAATTCACCTCATTGTTCTATGGGCTCATCAGTTCCTGCATTGTTTCTACAGAAGGAAGTAAACAAGAACTCTGAACTTTGCACTCAACATTACGGCAAATCGTGGGTGCAACACACCTGTGATTCAAAAGAACAGAAGAAGCAGCTACGCGATGTGATTAACTCAAGATAACAGAATAGGCTACGTAACTAGGACTACTCTAAGGAAATAAAAAGAAAGAGTGCGGGGAAGCGTGTTTTAGAGCAGGTAGGAGATTGTAACTAAAGCACGCTCCTGTCCATTCTCCTTGCAAGTAAATCCAAAACTCACTTGTCTCTCTCTTCTTTCCCTGTTTGAGAGTGCTTAGGTAGATGAACCTGACAGTAAGTTTCAAACCATGACTGTTCAACATCAGTCCTGAAGGACCGATGTCCTGATATTTTACATGCAAAGTACAACCAATGGAAGGTTTTTAAATACATTGTTTTACTCTTTTACACTGATATGATTTGTTAAACATAATAGATTACAGTGGAACACACCTTTTCTTTTAGTGTCTGCTTCCAAATTTAAGTCGTCCACTACAACAACAGAATCGTCTTCAGAGATGAAGGGAGCAGAGCTCAGTTTAAGTTTAGTTTTCTCCTTCATCTCGTCCTCTTCCTCCTTCATTCTGGAGCTCTGACCTCGTCTGGTTCGGCCTCCCCTTCTAGGAGGCTTCAGGTCAGCTGGCGAGATGTTTTCCTCTGAATGATTGGACTTCTGCTTCTTAGCCACCTTCACATTATTCTCCCTCTCATCCTCTTTCCTCTTCCTCTTCCCTCCAACAGCTTCATCACACAGCAAAACACAGGAGTCTTCGATGGTCACAGCTTCTGGCTCTAATAATTTCACACAATAAGAAAATAAGTTAAAGATAATAGATACATAAACTCAAAGGTGACCAGTTTGAAAATAAATTAAAAACGTTAAGCTAGACTAAATGCTGAAGATATTAAAATAGACAAATAATGTTGAAGTAAAGGGAAAACTGGATATTTTGCAGTTCAACACAGCGAGTTAGCTTGATCAAGTGTGAAGCTTGATCCCTGGGGAGGCTCTGTGTCCAGACAAGGACGATGTGAATTTTTTTATACTAGTTTTTTTTGCAGTAAGGACTAACAAGTAACAACACGAACATTTCCAGTGCAATACATTTATCAAATTTACAATGACCAGTGCAAGAAAAGTTTATTTTCTCAATAGGGAAAAACGTTTCCTGAAGGTGTTGCCCGAAATCAGGGACAATCTTTACCTGAGACAATAATGTATGAATCTGTTTAGCTGAAGAGTAAATTATAAACGGAGGGCTGTTATAGCTATAATAGCTCTTGACAGAGCAACCAAAATGTGGTTAAGTGACAGAAGCAATTTTCTACTGAAGGAAATCCCATTTTTGCCAAAAAAAACAAACAAAAAACATTGCCTATTTCTTGTAGTCTTAAGTTGTTTTGTTAAAGAGTTAAATATGACTTTATGCTGTAAATTTTTTTTCCATTTGGAAGTTTTATTTAAGGTACAAAATAGCATTGGGACTCCTAAAAAAGAATTACACCTTCTATTTTATTGTATTTTATAAAATTTTGTTTTTATTGTCAACACTTTTCTTTACATTTAACAAACAAAAGGATACAATGACACAAACTAGTTTATTAAAATTGCAAAAGATTTAGAAAAATTACCTTTTCTACAAACAAAATTACATGCCTTCTTACTATCAAAAAAGGCATGCAGTAGTATTGTAAAGACTGACCTGAAGCTGCTAGCTGCTGCTGATGGTCGGCTCGTCGTTTCTGAAGGCGAGTGAAAACCGTCTGGACTGGAAAGTGAGGGTTTTTGGAGCAGAACTCCGTCATCAGAAGCTGACGATCACTTTCAGAGATTTCAGGTCTCCAGACTGACGCCTAAAAATAAATGATGCTGTTAATTCAAAACTACCCATGATTGAAAAAAAAAAAAAAAAAACCCTGAACAAATCTTATAAATGGGCATAATAAGAGTGAGATTAATAAGAATTATATTATACCTTTTCATAAGCATTTCTACAGGCTGGTTTTGTCTTTACACAAAGAGATCCACTAATAGATAGAAGTGGGTTCAGTGTGTGGCTCCAAAGGTCCTTTAAATGACCCAATAAAGAGGATCCAGGCCATGGCAGACTCCAGAGAGAACAATCTGTCATTACATAGAAAAATAAGCTCAGATCAATATCCCACGGCTATAGGAGGACACCGTAGACAGCTGTGACTGAGAATCCTACCTCTCGGTGGTTGTGTTGTGTGTGAGACCGGCTGAAAGGATGAAGAGGAGGCAGAGTAGGCCTCCTTGGTGGCAGCAGTCTTTGCTATCTGTTTCCTAAAAGACTCAGGCAGACCGCTCTTTAAGAACTCCCTGCGCGCTCTGAACTGCTCGTCGTCCTGAGAGTTGTCAGATCCTTCACGACTGCTGTCATCAAAGATGGAAATCACTGCCGACACCTTCCGGGCCCACTTGCCTTGGCCGAACGAGGTGACTTTAGAGCCTGATGTAGAAAAAAGATACAAGATTACTAAAAATATTGGTAAAAAGTTAACAACAAAAGGTAAAAAAACAACCTGGGGTAGCTTTGCTAGATGGTGCAGCTTTGCCAAGAACTTCATTCAGGCTACGCAAGGCCTTCTGGGTTTTAGTCTTTTCTGGTGCAGTCTGGGAAGTATCGGTCAAATCTTCGATGCAGACAACAGAATCCTAAAAGACAAACCAATAAAGTCTTAAAATCCACTAACAAGAACAATCTCCCAGCGGTACTTTATATTACATTTTTCGAAATGTTGTTTGTAAATAATCCCTATTCCCTATCCCTAAATATTGACAATATTATCAAGTGCAGTTTCTAATATTAATTATAAAACTTTACCTCATCTTCACAGTAGCTCTTCTTGCCAGAGGTTTTGTTTCGAGATGATCGCCTCAACATTTCCTGCTCTGTAGTTTTCTTACTTTGCTGAATCATTTTAGCTTTCTCCACCAGTTTTTTTGCTTGCTGTCTTTTCTTGGACTCATTTAGTATCTTAAAGGGAAATCACAGGTCAGAGATTATAAATCAGTGTTTCAAAAACAGTTAAATGCCTTTGATTTCTAAGTAAAATATCACTCACTTTATTTGAAGAAATGGTTAAGCCGTTTCCATTTTCAGCCTTAGATGCTGGAACCGTTTTTTGAATTCTACTTAGTCTAATTCTTTAAATAAAAAAAGAAAATATGTCAGCTATTTAAATACATACACTTAAATATATAATTAAATGAAGTGTTACCTGATTGGACTTCCATTTGCATCTGGTGCACAAACCATCTGTGCTACAAAGACACCATGTCTGGACCTACGTGTCTTAGGTGTGGACATCTTCACAGGGCTGATCTTAGGTGAAGCAGCATTTAAAGTCTTCTTGGACTCGCTCTGTCTCCTGGTTTTCCTCACAGGCCTTGTTGGGGTTTTTTCAGGTGATTTTCTAACCACAATCTCTCGTCTGGACCTCCTCAGAGCTGGAACTGAAGGTGTTGAGGTGATGGAAGGTTCTTCTTTGTCATCTTCTGCTTCTATTGTTATGACCTCGGTTTCTTTTACAGCAGGCGATGTGTGAATCTCCTCCTGCTTATCGTTAGCTTTATTTCTTCCCTTTTTCCCACTTTTCTTTTTGGATGTTTTGCTCTCCTGAGGGCCTGGCTCTGCAGTAGGAACTGAAACATCTCCATCCTCAGCAGCCTCCATGGCCTTCTCCTCAGCTTGCTTCTGTTTGCCTGGGTTTTTAACCAGTTTAGCTTTGGACCCATCCTGACTGGGCTGCTTAAAAGCAGCCATGAACTGCTTCCTTTCGGCTTCACTGCACTTTGGAGTTGATTCACTCTCAATCACAGCCAGCTCCAGATCCTCCTCTTGAAGAACAACGTTGGACCTTCGTTTGCTGGTTGAAGAAGTAGAAGGAAGCTGGCGCCCCTCGTCTGCTGGAGGAGAAGCAGCAGGTTCTGCTGGACTACCAGCTCCTTTTCTCCTGGTGAAGATTGAAGCAAACTTTCCCACAGCTTTTACAGTTTTCTGTTTGGGTGAAACAGCATGCACCTCTGCCTGAATGGTGAGAGTTCGGGGTGAGACTTGGACTGGGCCGACACTTTCCTCAGCCTTGGGGACATCCAGTTGCTCGCAATTTAATTCCTCTGCTTTTTCTTTGTTTTTACCATCCTCCTCCTTGCCTGGGTCTTGTATTATGCTTTGACTTTGACTCCGCACAAAATCCTCAAAGGAGATGGTAACAGTACTGCTGTTCAGCTCAGAGGTTTCACCCAAGCTGACGTTCATACTAGCATCCGCTTCCTTCTCCTCTGGCTCTGGATGCTTTAACTCTTTTTGCTGCCTCTTCTTAGGTTTTCTTGCTGCCTTTTTAATCTGTTTTACTTCAAATCTTGGAGATAATGCTGTAGTGTTCCGCTTTGCCTCTATATCATCAGTATTTTCACATTTGTGATCTCTCTGTTGAGGGGAATCTCTTTCAGTTTTCTCATCACTGGCGGTTTTGCAGATTTCTGATTCACATGTCTCTGCACTGAGCTTTAACAACAAAGCTGCCGTGTCACTTCCAAGGGTCCCATGGCTGATAGCTGCATCTGATGTAGAGTCTTTGTTTTCCTGTGTTTCTTCAACAATCAGGCAGTCATCGGTGGCACCAACATCTTCAGTCGGCACAAGTTTCCTCGCAGCTCTGCTGGTCTTTCTGCCCCGTTTCGCAGACTGCTTTTTCCCCACTTCTGCGTTGGTGCGTTTCTCTTCAGGTTGAGGTTTTTGACTGTTTTCTTTGAGGTCTTGTGGCGGACTTGACTTTTCTTTAGAAGAAGGAGTCTTTCGACTAAAGTAGTCCGTGATGTTGTTGGAGCGAGGAGGAGAGAAGGGTTTCTCCACAGGTTTAGGAACAGGCGAGAAATAGTTTGTGATCTGCTTGACATCTTTGCGAGATTTTTTGCAAGGCTGTTAAATGAGAAAACACAAATGGAAATATTTATAAACATCTAAATAATATAGTTTTGCATTTGTGAGCATAAAAAGGGAATTATAAAGGTGCTTGGAATGACAAAAATAAATATTCCAATGTACATATAACAGAGATTAAATTAAATTTTATTCTATCATTGGTTAAATGTCTCACAATGGGGAAAGATATTATTTAAGAAAATTTAAATAAAATCTTTCTCTATGTCTTAACATCTTAGTTGAATAAACTGACAGTAAGTCTAGTCAAGATATTTAGAGTAAATTTTGTGAAATAAAACATGGCTAAAACTAATGTTTGATGTAACATTTCAGCACATTGAACTGCCTTGCTATTGAAATGCACTACACAAATAAACTTGACTAAAATGACTCACTTTAATGAATAATGTTTCAAAATAAGTTAAACATATTGTCAAAAATAAAACTGGCCTTTATACATAAGGCATTGCAGTTTCATTAAAACCAGCAAGATAATATTTTTCTCAATTACAAAGGATCTCCTGCATTTATGTTTCATCAAGCATTAGTCAGCTGGAAGTAAAGCAATCATTACAAACAAAACTGTGGAATGGACACATAAACAATCCGCATAAGCACTGTAAAACAAAACAATTGTAATAATTAAGATAACACTACTTCCAATGACATAAATCTATAATAATTATGTTTCCTACCTCAGTGTCAAAGTCCTCAATGAGAGAAGCCATAGCCACAACACCAGCCATAATTTCAAGAGACCTGAAAGAAATGTTTAGATTTGTAAACATACTGAATATTAAGTTAATACATAAAAAAAAAACATGGATTTATATGCAGTTTATGATAAGATGTCATTTATTATAGGTCTAAAAGCACATTAATTTCTATTGTTTATTGGTAAACAATAAATCTTGATGTTTTCAGAGACAGGTAACTAGATCTATTTTCACAACAGCATTTCGAAATATTTATACAGCTTCTCAATCTTATTTAAATGCTTGAAGAATAATTTATAAACAAAGTCTATTTAAATGGACACTCAGACAACTCGTACATAATGCGATGTAAACGTAAATGACATGGTAAGTGTGTTTATTTACAACCTTAAATTATTGTAATAGTTCATATGGCGGCCAGAAACTTCTCTAGTTTGGTTTAAAATAACTGGCGGATTGATACAACAACAGAGAGCTAAAGAAAACACTCACCAATAAGTGACACCCGTAGCTTGCTCCAACGTTAGGGACTGTTTTCTTATTTGTTACGTTGTGTGTAAATAAAGAACAACCGTATCATTCATAGTCCGAAGCAGACGAGTGTTTGTTGTCAGTAGGTTTCACTGTAAAACAACAAGCTAACTAAGTCTCACTGTAGCCGGTCTGTGCGCAGCTCCTGAAACTTTTCCGAGCATTTTCCAGTTCAGACTCGCGTATCTGAACGAAACACGAAGGTCTTCACTTTAGTATTTCAGGGGCTGCAGCAAACTGAAGCAGTTTTCTTGACATTTCTCTGCCGCTTCAAAAACGCGCCAGATTGCTGGTGAACGAAAAGCGCCAAATTTACGTGACCTTTCATGAGACAGCATTCCGCCAATCAGAGACAAGAAAAACAGCCCGTCATCTTCTGACGTATTTCACCAACAATAAAGATGGCGTTCGGAGTCTCAGATGGTGGAGGAGGAATATTCACAGCGACCTCTAGAGTAGAGAGTAGTGGAAGTGGCATAAATATCAAAACATTGATAGAAATTAGTTAAATAAAATAAAATAAAAGACACACGAAGTAAATTAATAAATATATGCTTGATTCAGTTTCTTATTAAGTATCTAAACCTTTAAATGTCATATAATTGTTTTTAGCATTTATATTTATTTTTGTAGATGTAACCTGGTTGTCTCTCTCTTTTGTTATAAATACACAAATGTCTTTTTTTGTTTTTTGTATTGTTCCTTACCCGACTGGAAAATCGTGTTACTTTAAGAGCGGAAACTCCTCCTTTTTCTTCTTCTGTGGTATTGTCTTTAAAAGGTTTAGGCCCTCCCCTTTTGTCGTGTTGTCCTGCGGGAGAGGTGTGTACTATTTATTTATTTATCTAAATATGTCCAGTCTATTTATTGAGTCAGTTTCTGTTATGTACGTTTTGTTTGTGTAGGACGTGGAGCGGGCAGCCTATAACACGGTTGTTTTCTGTATGTTGTTCTCGTCAGAATAAATCAAGACACCACCTTTTTAAAGACAAACCGTGTCACGGCCCGATCACTTAATGAAAAACCAGCACAACGCAGAAAGGATCCGGTTACATAAGCATTATATATTTGCCCATAGATAACATGCTCAATGTTTAATTCATCAGTCATCCATTCAGTTACTTAATTGTGCATTGATAAGTTATAGGCATGTTTATGTAAACCTTGACATATCATCAGAAATTAATATTTTATTCAAATTCAATTGAAATGATTGAGAATATGTACAAATGATGTATTTGTATAAATTTTCAGTTTAGGAATAGAAAGAAATAAGCCATACCATCAGGTTTTTGTCTCCTGACATTGTGTAATTTTAAATTGTATAAAACGTGACTGATGAGCAGAGCGACTATCAATAACAGTTTCAGCCCTGAGTCTAAAACTCTGATTTATGCTACAAAAAAGTATTAAATCATCAGCAAACATTTTAAATGTTTGGGTAAACTACAAAATGAAAAAATTTTAAGGCAACAAGCTGCTGTTCAGACCAAGCCATGCTCATTCGTCCTTCCATCCCCTTCCTACAATAAATGTTTAAACTTATATCTTTGTTGCGTGGTCCTTGCTGGTGAATTGTTTGTTGATTTGTTAAGTTTCAGATTAATTGTAATATAGTCCCGTTATTGTTATTGTTAGAGTAGAAATGCAGTTATTCTAGTCCTCCCGCAGATGGCCATCTCTGACCATGTTTGACTTTCCTATGACGTCAGTCATCAACACTACCTTTGAACTATTTAGTTTCATTTAGGAACAAGCAGAAACGTCGGCAGAGTGAAGCTAATGAAATGGCTGCTTCAGCTGATGTTCTCAAATTAGGTCAGTGACATTTTCATAAAACTCTCTGTAAACGTTATCCTGCTTATGATTGTGTTTTTTTATAAACTCTAATTTTACTGACAGTTTGGTAAATTTAAAGAATGGCTGTGCAAGTGTTGGGAGGGAGAGAAAATGGCTACCTCACATTTTATAGTTATTTTTGTTTATGGTTAATTTTGTATAAGTTTTATTGTAGATGTTTTCTGATAGAAATACAGTTGAATTAAAAAAAGTACATTCTGTGCAGGTCAAAACAAAGTAGGTGTTTCTAAACTGTATCCAATTATCACCTTATTTCTCTTCTTACAGCACAAAGGCACCCTGCTACAGAGTTGAGGATTGTGTTGATAGGTGGAAGGTTAAATGGAAGTCTCAGTGGTAGAAGTTCAGTTGGAAACATCATCCTGGGTCAAAATGTTTTTGACACCAGAAGAAGAACAGCTCAGAGTGAAGTGAGGCAGCAGGAAGTGTACGGCAGACGAATCACAGTGGTTGATACTCCAGGATGGTGGTGGATTTGGCCTAAAGAAGAAACTCCAAATCTGGATCAGATAGAAATCCAGAACAGTGTCCATCTGTGTCCACCAGGACCTCATGTCTTCCTTCTGGTCATCAATGTTGATTTATATTTACCACACTGGGTCAAATCATCACTAAAGAAGCACCTGAAACTTTTCAATGCAGATGTTTTCAGTCACACCATTGTGCTGATCACTGCAGTCGCTCCATGTAGTGATGAAGAGGTTGAGTCAAGAATCAACACAAGTCCAACCCTGAAGTGGATTCTTCAACAATGTGAAGACAGAAAACATTTTCTCAACATCAGTGACAGAGACGATAAAGCTCAAGTTAAGATCTTGTTAGAGAAAATTGAGACCCTGATTATAATCAATGGAGGCAGACACTGTTCTGTTGACAAAAGTCAAGGAGAAACTCTGAGAAAAGAAATGACAGTTTTGGCTGAAAGAGCCTCAAAAAGGTTTGATCAAGTCCAGAAACAAAGAAGCAAACTCAAAGAACTAATTAAAGGCAAGTTGCAAGTTATTTTATTCTAATACACTACAGTGATCCTCAGGCTGTGGTCCTGCAACTTTTAGATGTATCCCTTGTCCTGTACACTAATTAAATTATGAAATTGGAGCCAGATGTACTGAAGCAGAGCGACATCTTGAGGAATACAATTTGAGACCGCTGCTGTAGATGATAATGAGTAATTGAATGATGGCGGACAAAAAAATCACTCAACTGACCTCTGAAAAATGTTTTTTCTTCAATTCTGAGGCAATGGCTATGCCTCTACTAAATTAATTTCTTATGATGATGTGCACTGGTAAAAAATGTAATACAAAAATTAATTGTACCAATGCCATTTTTTTTTACCTTCAAAGTTTTACTTGAACGATAAATTAAAAATTAAGCTTCAGCCATATTGAGATAGTGTCAGAGCTTTCATCTTCTAGATCAGGAGTCTGAAATCTTCAGCTCCAGAGCGACAACAGGCTCCTTGGTTCTTTAGTTTACTTAATGTTTTTTGATATATGAATTAAACAACAAAACAATGCAGTTTTGTTTCTCCCTGGTCCTCTATGGTAAATTTGATCAAGAACCAAGACAATTTTTTAACAGCTCCCTGGCAACTGGAAAGTAGAAAACGACACAATAGTTACTTAAGATGATCATGCAACAGATTCATCTCTTGAGTATTTTTTAAATCTTTTTCTTACAGCTAATAATTATCTGCTATTTTAGCTTTTCATCTGTTTTCTGTTGATAAACCTTACTCTAAATAAAGAAAAGTTAAAAACGTTTTAAATAATTTGTTGTTTTTTCTGTTTTGTTGGTTTAGGTGGAAAACTCCCTCCAAACCTTTTGAGAATATTGATGATTGGAGATTCACTGGCTGGCAAAAGCTCAACAGGAAACACCATTCTGGGAACAAATGCTTTTGATGTTAATAAAAATGGAAGAACAACAACCCAAAGTGAAATGAGACACAGTGTGGTTGAAGGAAGGCGGCTCACAGTGGTTGATTCTCCTGGATGGTTCTGCATCAACACCCTTCAGGAAACCAGTGACATGGATAAACTGGAAATAGAGAACAGTGTGAATCTGTGTCCTCCAGGACCACATGCTGTGCTGCTGGTTATTCCTGTGATAATTAACATTGATGAATCATATCTGAAATCTGTCCAGCAACATATGAGTCTGTTTAGAGAAGAAATCTGGAAACACACACTTCTTGTGTTTACCTATGGAGACTGGTTAGGAGTGAAGACTATAGAGGAGCGTATAGAGAGTGAGGAAGGTTTGCAGTGGATCGTGAACAAGTGTGAGAACAGGTATCATGTCCTGAACAACAAGGACCACAGTGATAAGAATCAGGTAAAGGAACTACTGGAGAAGATTGAAGAGATGTGGGCAGGAAATGAAGATCCTTACTATGAAGTGGAGCTGGACCGAGCAGCACAGCTAGAAACCAAGAGAGAGACTGGAGACAAGATGGCCAAAAGGTTGAAGACGATCAATGAGAGAAAGACAAGAGTAATGAAAGAGGTGATTGGAGGTAAGAAACAAATAGGACATATTTTATGATATAGTCAAGATAAAAAACATAGTAATTTTTGGGTTTTTTTCAGGTGAGAGACATCCAATCACTGACATCAGGATTGTTCTTGTTGGTCAGAAATGTTCAGGAAAAAGTGAAGTTGGAAACATGATTCTGTTCAATGAAAAATTTAAAATGACCTTTGAGAGAGCTTGGTTGAAAAAGGTAACACCACATGCTGACATAACAAAAAGCTTTGATACAGTGTGTCTAATTAGTAAACTACAGCTAAATATACACTGAACAAAAATATAAAGACCCAGTGTCTTGTGGAATCATGTGGCGTTAACAACTGCACAGTGGCTCAGTTGGTAGCACTGTTGCCTTGCAGCAAGAAGGTTCTGGGTTCGATTCCCGGCCCGGGGTCTTTCTGCACGGAGTTTGCATGTTCTCCCTTTGCATGCGTGGGTTCTCTCCGGGTTCTCCGGCTTCCTCCCACAGTCCAAAAACATGGCTGTCAGGTTAATTGGTCTTTCCAAATTCTCCCTAGGTGTGAGTGTGTGCATGGTTGTTTGTCCTGTTTGTTTCTGT